>JBBPBX010028376.1:0-34065 GCA_038048925.1 Garcialebias charrua
TGGTGGTGTTGGTGGTGTTGTTGGTGGTGGTGGTGGTGTTGGTGGTGGTGTTGTTGGTGGTGGTGGTGGTGGTGTTGTTGGTGGTGTTGGTGGTGGTGTTGGTGGTGTTGTTGTTGTAAAGTCAGTGAGTTGAAGCAGTGGTGGAATTTTAAAGGCATCTAATGAATGAACAAACAGCTTGTTATCTCTAACTCATCAGCTTTACAACCACCTATAGCCAGTTTAAACTGAGTCAGCAGCTTTAAAGTTGTGGTTCATTTTCAGCTGTTGTTGGCATCATTTTCAATAGTACACAACATTTTTTACTCACTTACTCTTCACCAAACCACAAAAAGTCACTGTTGTCTGAGGGATAAAGTGGCAAAACTGCATATTATTCTGCTAAATAAAGGTTTTAAATGACGTGGACTTACCAGTTGTCATCAAATTGACTGCCTTTTTGATTAGAGTTTAGTTTTAAAGGTTCAACTCATATTTGATTATTAACAGTTTTTGTTTACTTTTTGACATTTGAAACGTCATTCTGCCCATTTTTTTCTAAGAATTGTGAGCATAAAGTGTAAATAAGAAAAATAATGATTGCCAAAACGGAATGATCGAATGTCTTAAGGTTTTATTTAAGTGAACCCATTATCCATCCATTATCTTTACCTGCTTCTTCCTTTTTGGGTCGCGGGGGTCACTGGTGCCCATGTCCAGCTATCCCTGTGCAAGAGGTGTGGGGGGACACCCTGGACAGGTCTCCAGTCCATCACAGGGACAAATAGAGACAAACGAGACAAAGAACAATTCTCTCACTCACACCTAGGGACAATTTGGTAAATTTAGAGTTACCAATCAGTCTAACATGCATGTGTTTGGTGTGTGAGAGGAAACCGGATTACCCGGAGGAAACCCACGCATGCACGAAGAGAACATGCAAACTCCACCCAGAAAGGGCCTCGGACTGGGATTTGAAACAGGGCGACCTGCTTGCTGAGAGGCAGCAGTTCTATCAACCGTATCGGTTAATAAATTTATACAAATTGTCTCTACAGGCAGTGACAAAATCTGTTCTGAATTAAAGAATGCGTGCGTTCAAGTAAAGTAAATGGACCTGCTTCGGCCATCAGAGGATAATCTTAAGGATAATAAAAATAAAAAAAGTGTATCCTGTCCAGAATTTAGCTAATTAAAACAAAATATGGACGCATTTCAGGATGAAAAATACATCGATATGCAGGTGGATGTAACTTTTTTTACTCTGTACTTTCCAGTATTACACTTATAATATTCACTGTGGTGACTTACGTCCTAATTACACTACATACGGTCCGCTCCGCTCCGCAGGTCGCAGCTGAGCGTCTCAAACTCCAATTTCCACTTCCTCCGCTCAGCTCAGGTCCGCCTGCATGCGCCGCTCCTAGACGCATGCGCGGGATTTGCGGGATCGCGCGATAAATCAAGTGATAAATAAGTAAGTCAGAACAAAACAATTCATTCGGTGGAAGAAGGAGAACAACAGTAGAGACTGCTGCCTTGATCTTCTCTCGTAAATGAGCGACAGGACATGGTTTGAGCAACAGGAAGTGATGTATTACATTTCAGAATAAAATACTTTATTTATTTATTTATTTCTTGTATTGCGTTTGTAGGCGTAGTCATAAATGATAGTTTGACAGCATTTTTGTACAAATAAATCCGTATAGAGCTAGGATTAAGTCCGCCCGTGGTGATTTTATTTTGTAAATACGGAAGTTGTGCTCGTTCCTTTTCCTGTTGGTGCGACGTAATCTTCAAAAGTTGACTCCGCACAGCTCCGGCGTCCGGCAGAAATAGAAAAATTTCTAATTTTGACGGACTGCCGTCCGCTCTCCGCAGCTCGCCGCCGCCGTGCGGAGCCAGTGTAAATTCTGTCATTGATTATAATGGGTGCGTATTTGCTGCGGAGGTCGGACCGGAGCGGGGCGGAGCCGTAACGCGTGTAGTATAATTTTGGCGTAAACCAGCAGCACATTTCATCTGCGACCAGCTTGAATGACCGTCACTATTCAAACATTTAGACATGCTCTAAAAAAAAAGCTAAGTCTGGTCCTCTGGACATTCAAAAAACAAAACAAAGCAAAAAAAAAAAAAACATGTAGAAACGTTTCGTCTTTCGTCCAAAAGACTTCCTCAGTCTGAGCTGCTGTATTCAGCTCAGTCTTATAAATAGCACCTTCTCACAGTGGATCAAGCAGTTGGTTGCTGTGTTTAGACATGCTCATAAAAAAAACTGACAAAGGCATCACACCTGAAGTAACTATGCTTCACCTGCAACCCAGAGGGATCTGTCAGTTTTGCTGCTCATTGACCAAATTAACCATTATTAGCCATACAAGCTGATGTTTTTTTTTCCTGCATTTTATATATTTAAGCACTGTAGCAGCATGCTTCCTAAAAACAATGTTTCTCTATTTTATTGCATAACACTAAAAGAGTTGCAAATAGTTTGCTGCAGCTGCTATCATCACCGTTTATGCTTGTGGCAGACATTTTGGATTGTGAGGTCACACCTGGTGAGAAATCTGAAAGTTATGCACCATAACTCATGTTCCCTGAAGGAAGGGAACGAGGTGCAACACTATTGCTATGGGAATTGCGCCCCCGCGCGATTACCTGAAGGAATACATTACCGTCTTTACGGCAGTGGGCGTCAGCGTCACCTCAGAGGCCCCGCCCTCTGGGTACTTAAGACGCTAGCGCCCATCCATCGGTCTCCAAGTGCACTTCACCGAGCTTTGGCATTGAAAAGGGCCAACTGTGTTGCACCTCGTTCCCTTCCTTCAGGGAACATGAGTTATGGTGCATAACTTTCAGTTCCCTTTATCAGTCAGGTTCACTCGGTGCAACACTATTGCTATGGGAACGTAATTCATTCACGCCCTTGAAATGCTCAGTAAAATGCATGCTTGTGAGAACTTCTGCCTTTATACATTAGGCCTCTTTCGGCTGCTCTCTACTGTGTGTTAGAGAGGACAGCCTGAGTGACGTCACATGCAGTAACGTCCAAACTATGTTTTGCAAACGTGTTTGTAGAACTCCAGTTTGCAGCTGCACAGATGTCTGCAACTGGTACGCCCTTGAACAGTGACCACGAGGTGGCCAAGCCTCGAGTTGAATGGGCCTGTACCCCCAAGGGCACCTGTTGACCTTTGCTACTGTACGCCCTTTTAATGGCCTAAGTCACCCAGTGTGAGAGGCGCTGTTTTGACAGGGCCCTGCCAACAGCCGGGTTAGCAAAGCATACAAACAGCTGGTTTGTTTTCCTCCAATCAGCTGTTCTTTCAATGTAAGCACCCAAGGCCCTGACGGGGCAGAGTGCTCTCAACCTCCTCTGTTCCTCAGTGAGGACGGGAGCAGGAGGAAATGAAGAAAGTTCAAAGTCCAGACTTCTGGGATTCAAAGTTGGAACCTTTGGCACGTATGCGGGGTTAGGACGTAGGGTGACCTTTGACCCATCAGGGGCAAACTTTGTACACATTGGGTGCACAGATAAAGCATGGAGCTCACCTACGCATTTAGCTGAGCAAAGAGCCAAGAGCAGAACAGTTTTATAAGATACTATCTTAATGTTGCTCAGAGGTTCGAATGGGGGCTCACAAAGAGCATTCAGGACTAACTGGAGATCCCAGTCAGGGGCCAGAGTCCTGCTGGGGGGTCTTTTCCTCAATACGCCGTTCATGAACCGTATCATGAAGGTGTGCACCAGGTGTTTTTCCCCCCCAGCCTTCGTGGCAAGCCGAGAGATGGCTGACAAAAACACCTTAATGGTGGAAAATGAGCGGCCTTTTTCCAGCAGATCCTGTAGAAAGGTAAGAAGCTGGACCAGGTCACAGGAATATGATACAATATTCCTTTCCATGCACCAGGCTTCAAAAACACTCCCATTTGCGAGCATAGAGAGTCTGTTTTGACATTGCTCTCGGTCCCTGGATCAGGTTTATCACGTTGCTGGGGAGGCCTGAGGCCATCAGTTTGTTTCTCTCTGCAACCAAGCTGAGATTTGCCACAGTCCTGGACGTAAGTGGAGAGGCTGCTTGTGTGGTTGAGTCATAAGGCCCATGAAGGGGAGCAGCTGCCAGTGTATCAGCATTGAGCACACCTCCGAGGGCCATGGGCCCCATGGCCACCTGGGGGCCAACAATATTGGGGAGGGGTCTCCCCTGCATGTGCGTTCCTACATCACCTGAATTGGAGGTGCGGGGGGAGAGATACAACGCAGCGCCCCTGCTGGTCATCCGTGGACCGGAGCGTCTGCGTTTGCTTCATTTAGTGAGAGCCACGGGTCGTAGAGCATGCAAGTTTGCAGGCGGACAGACCTACGGATGCCCGGCCGCACTGTGGCCAGATCTGATCCACAAGCCTTCGGTCCCGCCACTGCTCTGGGGTTAGAAAAGGCCCTCCTTAGAAAGCCCTTGTTTCATGGTTCGAGCTACCCGGGGTGCACGTCACCTTCCGTTACAATAGCCCTGGGGCACCCTACATGAGCAGCTCGTGTTTCACAGAAATGTGAGCTGGCCTCAATTCCAGGAAGCTGATGTAAAATCTCGTGATCAGGGTCCTCCCTGTTCACCCGAGGGGGGCAAGGCGCGCTCGCTTGCTTAGCCATATTTGCAGAGCGCATTTTTACTAGTGCGTACAACGCACAGGGCATGGCTGCCTTGAAGGGGCCCAAGAGATGTCAGGAGAGCGTGAGGGTCACTCTCTGACCCCGTTGAGAACTCTCCGGACAGAAGCGTATTTAAGAGATACGCTTTCCCTAAGGCCATGCCTTGACCAAAATGGTGATGACCCATACACCCAGAAATACGGTAATCTGTGGTGGAATCAGAGTGCTTTTCTGCAGTGCCTCCTTATGAGGGGTCGTTATTTAAAGGTGCAGCTGGGCTTGTGCACTATGCTCGGTCACATATTTCAGATCCACTGATTGTGTGTGGCCTGTTGGTTTTACAGGCTGGAAAGCCTGTCTCAGTTTGAGTGCCTAGAGCTGTAACATTTATATTTTTCTGCTCAGCACCTACAGACCGGGACCAATTCATGAGGTCCAGACTCTCTTGGGCACGAGGAAAAATTATCAGTCGGCCAGGGTGCATTGTTTGTATTGTGACGACATTTGTTGACAATTTCTGTAGCATTACTGGCGTCTTCCCTTTCAGCATGTGTGCACGGCCCGGGCTTGCAGGCGGCTGCAGCGCCCCGTGGACCGGTGCTGTCATTCGCTGCAATGCAGTTGGGGGCTATGACCGGCTGTCGTCATGGCCTCCGTGTTCAGCCGACACGTCCTTCGGGCATGCGGATACGCTGTGAGCTCTGAGGTTTTGTGTATTGCCGTCCCCCAGAGCTCCTGCGGCGCGGGGGGTGAGTATGTGACTCCCTCCGTCTGGCCGTGTGTGAACTGGTCTGCCCGTCCGCGGACACCGCGAGGTCTGTCTGCTACAGACCGTCCCGGGATGCCCCGCTGGGGTTCATTGTTCTGACCTGGCACCCCTGCACCGCGAGGGAGGGTGGGTGACAGCCCTCTCCCTTCATAGCGACTGTCTTTAAAAATATTGCTGTGTTGTTGTTGTTCTTTTTTTTTTTTGAGTCAAGAACTAGGGCAAACTGTTCTTTGGTACTTTTATTTTTGTGTTTTGTGCAACAACATTTTGTCTTTATTTTACACACAGCAGAACACTCATGTTTTGTGCATACATTGTCACCAGCTTTTCGTAGCCTTTTACAAATAAAGTCTGTGTAGAAATAACCAGGTTCCCGTACCCCGTGGGCGGACGTACCAGCAAAACTGTGAAGAGGGCCCGCTTCGTCAGCCCTGCTTCTGTCTCTCATCACGGTTCGTCGAGGAGGTTCTCGGTAGGACCACTTGGAGAGGAATTAATCTGTTCCTGCTCCAGGACTGACCGGCCTGAGATGGACCTGTTGGGGATCATTGCCGTTGCTCCCCGTCGTAAGCTGGCCTTTTCTGTGGGGGATGACGTGTGGCTGAGCGGGGTCGAGTCTGTTCCCGTTGGTCTCCCGGGGGGGGGGGGGCAAAAGCTTTTCTTGGCATCCTCTCACGGAAGGCTTCAGTCTGTTTTTGCCTCTGCTCCAGCCTGCTCTGGATCCGGCCCAGAGCCTTCCCGAAGAGTCCTGTCGGCTCGATCGAGTGGTGCAAAAAGGGGAACTGCTGACCTTCTGGAAGGTTCGTCAGGGTCATCCACAGATGATGCTGGGCGATGACCACTTCAGCCATGCATCTCCCTTGTGTGATGGCTGCCGTCCCCATCATGCGGAGCACAAAGTCAGTGGCCCTGCGGGCTTCCTCCAGCACCTCAGTTGCAGCCTGTCTTGTCTGTTGTCACCTGGAGCTCCTGCAGCTTCTCTGCCAGGTATGCCTGCATCATGGCGGAGGCGTTCATTGCACGTGCCGCAAGGCCCTGAGCTCTGTAACACTTTTCGAGCTGTGTAGCTGAAGCGCGGCAGGCTTTGCTGGGCAAAGTTGGTTTTGTGCCAGAAGATCTGGGGGCCAGGTGAGATGCCAGCGTATCCTCCATCTGTGGCACGTTGGCGATTCCCGCTGCTTCCATTCCAGCCACGTCAAGGAACTGGGAGAACGGCAGCAGCATGGGAGCCCTGGGTTCAGCCCAGGTGCGAGTAAGCTCCGTGAGGAAATCCGGGAAGATGGGCATCCTGTGCCTCGTTGTCAACTGCTGCTTGGCATAAAAATAATTCCCAACCTCTTGACCTGTTGACTAGGTGGAGGTTCTGGCCACGTGATCGGCAGCGTGTCTGCCGCTCTGCGACACAAGTCGAACAGGGGGGGATCGATGCATCTGTCTCTGGCAGCACTGGGGCCGGGTTCTGTGAGAGGTCTTCTTCCTCTCCTTCGTACTCGTTGTCAGCTTCATCACCAGAAATTTCAACTGAGGCTGTTAGCGAGATCTCATCTGCGTTCATCATGCCTCGAGTGTCAAATTCAGCTGTCGAGTCCCCGACGGGAGCTGCCATGACCAAGCTGTCCCCCCATTCGACCTGTCCACTGTCCTCCAGATCCATGCTCTCGAGCTCCGGCGTGGGAGTGAGGGCTTCTGTGAGATTCGGGTCTTTTAGCGTCGCAGCGGTGCCCATGGCTTCGGCCACGATGTCCACGCGGCATCTCCTCACCGCCTCCAGCATCTGGCTGCAGTGTGGACAGGAGTCGGGAGCGTCCAACGCCGTTTTTGCGTGCAACATCCCCAGGCAAACAGGACAGGCCTCATGGGTGTCCGTCGCCGAAAGGGAATATCCGTAGCCGCCAGGGCTGGCGCGCGAGCTGGGACTCGCTAGCCTGCTCGCCTTTTTTGGAATTCTGGGTTTTCGCTTTCCCTTCTCGGGGGCCATGGCCGAGAAGAAAAGAGCAAGTTGTCTTAAAATCATTGTCCGAGACGTCTCTTGCGTCGCTTTCGCTGGCTAGCCTGCTACTCGTTAGCAGGGTAGCGATGTGACGCAGTTAGCGCCGTCGAGCGAAGCAGCTGCGGAGAGAGAAGAGAAGAAAACTTTGAGGTTAAAGAAAAAGGCGCTGGACTAGCTTTTGCCAGCCCAGCAATATGCAGGAAATTTCTCTGTACGCTCAGCGTAGGGAGCCAGCTTACCTCTAGCGAGCGATGTGTCCACAGAGAAGTCCCACGAAGTTCAGGTTTAAGCGAGGTGACGGTGCAAAAATAGACCGATGGATGGGCGCTAGCGTATTAACTACCCAGAGGGCGGGGCCTCTGAGGTGACGCTGACGCCCACTGCCGTAAAGGCGTGAATGTATTCCTTCAGGTAATCGCGTGGGGGCGCAATTCCCATAGCATTAGTGTTGCACCGAGTGAACCTGACTGATACAGGGAACCCAACCTTCCAAGTCGTAATGTTGTTTTCAAATGTCGCATGTTCTGACTTGGTATTACTGTAGTTAGTTCTTTTTAGTTAGTTGTTGTTACTTAGTTAGTTGTTTTCAGATGTCGCATGTTCTGACTTGGTATTAGTTAGTTCTTTGAGCTTTTTCATGTGTATGACAGTAAATGTTGAGACATAGTATTTCTGAATATTAAAAAAGGTAATCTGAAGTATTAAAAAACAGTTTTCCCTTTTTGCATGATTCATCATAAAATAAGTTGTGAATGCTACACAGACCCTTAAATATGTGCAGATTGATTTATATTAGTTGATTTGTGTTCTTGAATTTGTTATATTTATGACAGTGTTGCAAACATTAGGTTATTATATAATTTCTGTCAATTTATTTATACATCAAAAATCTGCCTTTCATAAATTTGATAGTACTGTAAATAATTTACTAACCACAATATTAGCGTTGTATTCTGAACGTTTTCCTCCTCCCTGAAATGGCTAAAAGAAATGTAACCTGTAATTTATGCTCTTTTGTGGGACTTGAGTGTGGAATTAAATGCATTAACACAGTATTTATCACTTTAGCCATTTGTCAAGTTTCTGCTGATTGACCATCAGTGACTGACAAAACAACCCACCCCCCCAGAGGTCCAAAGTCTCATTCTTTCCCAGCATTTGATTAGGCAAATTATTGACGAGCTCTGACTGCACGCGGACCAAAAAAGTAAACTGCACGCGGGCAGCTGTTTTAAAGAATGCCAAAGATTTGATCTAAATGACAGATAAGATGATTGTATCATGCAAAAGCAATTCTGATTGCAAACTTTATTTTTGCAGTTCACACAGATTATCATCAAAATGTATTAAATGCAGATTTGACAGTATATTAAACAAAAATATGCAGTCGTTTAAAATGAAATAAGTGTGAGAAATGTATGTACCGGTACACACACACTGCTGTCTGTTTGTATTTATGGTGTGGTTTAGCTGGAACTGTGCTATCTGGTTTCATGGTTTTATATATTTTATATACATATTTATGACACTGCCATCACTTTCTGTGCTGTGATTGTGCATATCTTGAAACTGTTCATTCAATGATGTTGAGCAGTTTCCACACCATTAACGCAGCCCTAGCTGCAAAAGGCCAACAACAAGGGTTGTGTGCTCTGGAGAGAGAAATGCCAGCCTCATCCTGCTCCTTCCTTACAGAGGGCTGCAGTGTGTCAAATAAATACAACACTGATGTCCAGCCCCATCTCATCTGCAGCTCAATCTTTTATTCAAGTTTTTCAGTGTTCTCTGGATGCCTGCCTAACATCTAGGATTTTATGACTGTTACAAACACAAATGAACTTTGGTATGATGCAACGGATTGTGACAGACTTCAATTCAAAGGTATGCTTTTGATATGTGCACGTCTATTAGGGTTTCAGTGCTGGGTTGGTTTCCTTTTATGTCAGTGTGTTGAGCAGGTTTGGTGATCTTTATCAGTTTCAGTTCATGGGCAGGTTTCACCTGCAGATCTTGCTGCAGATCTTGGTGTATTGTTCCACTTCAGTGACAACACATGGTGAAGTATTGCATCAGAGTTCATTTATTCTATCTTAGGAAATATCAGGAGTAGAAACCAAAGTTTCTGAAAACCTAAAATAGTGTTAAACAACTGGAAACCCTTTTAAAGCTTTATTTTAATGGTTTGGTTTATTGTAGTATTGTGACTGTACAGCTGCAGTGGCTCTTGTTTTTGATTTGAAAAAAGAAAAGGCCTTGAGTTGATGAGATTCTCACATTTGACCTCATTCAGAGAGTAGTGGTGTAAACATTGGTCTAATCATGTAAAGACTTCAAATGAATGGCCTGGAAATAAGACCCTCCTCCATATTTGTCAACCCAGACTATTTTCTTGTTAGTTGTTTGCTCATTTATCACCTATTGTCTAATCAGGTATTTTCCAGACTGCCTCCCAAGAAACGTATTTCCCCTTTTTCTAGAGAATACTTAATGGAACATGATTAAAGCAGGGGTCTGCAACCTTTACAAAGAGCCATACAGTATGTCCCTTTGTTCACTAAATAAAGTGTCTGGAGCCACAACAAGCTGGTACAACTATGATCAACTGGTGGCCCGTGGACCACTTTAAGTTTGTTAGAGGGGCCTTTTGGTGACTTTAAAAAACAAAAAGTATCAAATGCTTTTGAAATTTTGAATTTTTTACATTTTAAGACAAAAGAAAGACTAGATTGTTGTAAAGGAAGAAAAGAAAAATCTTGATTATTATTATTTTTTTTTTTTTTTTACAATTTTGTAAAATTTTAAACGAACTACAGTATATGCAGGCCTATGATTTTTGGTTTTATTTTAATTTTATTTTTTTTATTTGGAAAAATTTAGTAAAAATTAAGTGTACTAAAAATAGATGAAACCATAAAGTGAGTATGCTTTACTCTTTGTCTTGTTCTTCTATGCATATAGGAAGACTTTTAAAAGGACCCTTTTTTAAATTTTAGTATAACCAATCAAATTCATGTCAGTTTTGGTCAAAGCTTGAAAGAGTCACTGTATGGACCAAAGGGCCACTTGTGGCTCCAGAGCCGCAGATTGCAGATCCCCGAGTTAAAGTATGTTTATTGTATTAACATTTTTTCTACGTTGTACACAACATGTGACTTTAGCTCTGTCGTTGCTTGCTCCTGTGTCCGACTGATAAAAATGTTTTGAAGTTTTGTACACACTGTTCAGGCCTCAGATCAGCCCCCAGTGACAATTTGTCAATGACGTTCCTTAATCATAAGAAAATTTGGCTGATTCCAACAGGCTACAGTACTCCTGAGGCCCCGCAGAGTTTAAAAACAGCCCTTTTGACTTTTTCCTCTGTACATCTGTTCCCATAACCCACAAGATGAACATTAATCTTCTGTTTTTATATGCAATTCCTTTCCTTTTGGACATGGTTAAAGTGCTGTAAGCTTTGTAACTGTGCTCCAAGCCACATGAGTTTTTCTTTTTTCCTTCCTTCTTCCCGCCTCTTTTATTGGGCCCATAAATTTGGGCAATGCCCAACTGGAAATTGTCTACTTGAATTTTCACTGTTGGCAAATTACCGTGCTAGAAATGCCTGGTGTGAGATGACGCAGTCTTGTAGGAAAGCTGATCTGCTTCCCATGCAGTCAAATCAAGTCAGCTTTACATGGAAAATGTACGTAGATGGGGAAAAACACAGCAATTGCTGCAATAAGAGGGAAGAAGTTTTATACAATTTACATGTGTTGTAAAAAAAAATTAAGATGAACACTTAGTGTTGTAACAACATAGTGTTTGCTTTTGGAATCCGCTGTAATTTAAGTGTCCATCCTTTTTTGACAATGAAATGTCTTCGTGCTGATGGATGCATCAAAAACTTAAAGCACAATCGATCTACCCCTACACGTTACCGAGAGATGGATTCAAGATCTTCTGAATTTCTGTAGCTTTTTTTCAGACATTTTTTCATGCAGCCAAAAGTCTTAAAGGAGGCCACAGATAGGTTTTTAAATTTTTTATGGTATGTCTGTGGGGTTACCAGACAGACACTGTTCATTCAATTTAATACACAAAATAATTATTAGATAATCAATTATACCCTTTTTAATTCTGCCATTTTTAACTTTCGTTTTGAACGACTGGTTTATGTTAATGAGATCTGAAGTTAACGCCCTTCAAAGATCTGTTTACATTAACTCCGCCCTCCAAAGGCAGACGAGGATGTCTGAACTCTCGTTACTGCCACCCAGAACCCTGAGCTGAACTGGACCGCGACGTATTTATTGTGGGACAGATCAGACGTGTACAAGTTGTCGTGTCATTTTAAATTTTTCCTCTGTAATACGTCTCCCTCCCTCCCCCTGTGCGCGCGCGCTGAAGAAAGCGGATGTCACTCGCAGCGGACACACACACACGCGCTCACGGGGTCTGATTTGCGCTCGCGCGGGTCTAATTTGTTCTCTCGAGGGTCTCATTTGTTCTCTCGAGGGTGTGTATTTGCTCTCCCCCCTAATGACAGCGTTAAAAATCCATAGCTGTCTCCCCCGATCAGCGCGCTCACACAAACACACACACACACAGGTTGGTTAATGTGGTTTAGCGGTACGTAGTCTGGCCTGCTATGACCCATAAACCAACACACACACACACACACACACACACACACACACACACACACTGCAACATGCTGCATCGCTGTTCATTCAAGACAGCCATCTGAAAACTATGCCATTATCTGGGCCAGGAGGGTTAGATAATTTTTGCAACGCTCACGTTAGCTGGCTAGACTCTGTGACATTTTTAGCCATTGTGCTGACATGAAATAAGGAAAAACAACCGTCCGTCACCTCTTTCATACTGAAGTGGGTGGAGCATCACCAGGGGTTGCTAGGTGACGGGGCAGGACAAAGGTTGGGGTTGTGGGTTGTGGCTGCGGTTTGTGACGTCACAAACCGCAGGAAGTGAGAAACGAACTGTTTCTATCAAAGATAAATAAATATAATTAGAGTAAATGAACCACTGGGTGCATTTTTTTGGCCTTAGCACAGTTTTTTTATGAAGTTCATACCCAAAGTTGAGTAAAAAAAAACATTAAAAAGTGAATTTTGAATATGTGGTCCCCTTTAAGTTGTTCATTTAGAAGTTTCAGACTTCTTGGTATCAGACTTCTTGGTATTTGGTATTAGTTTTGTTCTGATTTTTTGTTTTCCAAATATCACGTTGTTGCATGTTTGGCTATACAATACAAGTGTGCATCTTCTCTCCAGAATTTACTCCTTTTTGTTGTTGTTATTTTTGCAGCCGGATTGACGTGACATCTCAGAAAGTTCAGTCTTCCATATCTCCAACTGACTCTCACATTATAAACCAAAGAGGCAGCTATCTGTACATGTTATCTCTAGGCCTAAAATCTCAAGGCCTTGCAAGACATTAAAGTGTGATGATCCACTAAACAGTTTATAAGCCTAAAATGCTCTGCCAAGCCAACCAGTAAAATACAGGCCTTTTTTAGATTAGAGGTTAAACATCTTAAAGAACAAGGAGAAAGTGTTTTGCCTTCAAACACGAATTTCCAAAACCCGAATAACTAAAAATCTGCTCCAACAATTATCTGAGGATACTGTAATTTCCGGACCATTGAGTGCACCCAAATACTGTACGTATAAACCGCACCCAGTACAAATACATTTAAAACAAATGGTGTTTTACATATACCGGTAAAGGCTGCGCTTGTGTATAAGCCGTGGGGGTGCATGTTGTAACATGCGTTATTTACACAAAGACTTTTAAAAACTTTTAATTAAATACATGCCGATGGAAAAAACACAAATGTACAGGACAAGAAACATTTCTATAAAAAAAATAAACTGTCCAGATGACCCGACTGAGAATTATTGGATAAATGTACAGGTTTTTTTTTTCTGAACGGTGCCTGTAACGCGGCTGGTTAAAAAAAGAAAAAATATATAAATGACAAAAGTCTACCAGGAAACGCCAAGCTTGCGTGCAGCAGCTTTATTTCCTTTGACAGCCAGATCGATCCCTTTAACTTGAAAACTGCATCATCTGGATTTCTTCATGTGTTTTCCTTGATGAGGGTCTTTGCATGAAGCACAAAATGACTGATCTGAAGAATTTGGTGTCATTCATTCATTCATTCAATCTTTATTTATACAGGTTAATCCCATTGAGCCTCGGGGACTCATTTACAAGAAAGACCTGGATTTTTTTAACAGAGTGACAACAGTGGACAACAACAATAATAGACTACCGGTATTACAAAAGATGTGTACAATATATATTTTAACAAGTTCAAGTAAAATGGCTACCAAAAAGACAATCAAAAGGAAATGTAACAAAAAAAAAACGCTAGATTATAAGGCGATGTAGAAAACTAAAATCAGGAACATGTCTGCATTGATTTTTGCCATGAACTTAACAGATGTTTAAAGTCACTGAGGGGTCAAGGTCGAGAGCTTCAGCTCTTTTTGCAAGATATTCCAGGAAAACTGAAGCAGAGTAGGAGAAGACCCTTTTGCATAGTTCAGTCCTCACTGAGGGAACACTGCAGGTAATATTGTCCTGAGAGTGCACGCTGTAGCTGCACTCACGCAGAGAAATGGAGATGTATGAAGTCAGCAGAACATGAGGTGATTTAAAGATGAAATTGTACCAGTGAAAGGGTCTGCATGAAGTTAATGATGACCAGTTAACCAGTGAATACAGGGTGCATTGGTGGGTATGGTAGTTAAAGCCAGTTATGAATCTTTGTGCACCATGATAGACAACATCCAGCATCTGCAGAGTGCTTGTAGGATCATTCATGTAAATAATGTCATCATAGTCAATGGAGGGAAGGAAAGTCACAGTTATGTTGTTTCCGAGCATTCAGAGTTAAACGGGATCCATTTCTGAAGAAGAAACCCAGTTTAACTTTCAGTTTCTTTACTAGGTTTTCCACGTGAAGTTTAAAAGAGAGATGCGAGTCGACCAAGATACCCAAACATTTGTAGGAATCAAACTCAATAGGGACACCATTTGAGAATAAAGTCAGAGGGAGAACTGTTCGGATTGACTTCCTGTTTGAAAAAAGCATCCCTTTGGTTTTATCAGTATTTAGGATAAGTTTGACACGGAACAAATCTGACTGTATGATGTCGAAAGCGGATTGCAAAAACTGGAAATCCTTGGCAAATGTTTTGGCTCGACAAAAAACAACTGTGTCATCAGCATAGAAATGTAAGGATCAGGGATGCTCTAGAGGGTGGGTCCTAAGACTGAGCCTTGTGGTACACCATTGTTGATTGTGACATGAATTGTTCATTTGATTTACGGTAATTCGAAGTTTCATTGGTCCACTGACCTCTTCAGTAACTTCACTAGTCTGAGTATTTTTAACCTATTTATACAGGTAGTCTAATTGAGTCACAAGGACCCCCCCAAGAGAGATGTGTATTGACAGTTATGTGAGCGCCCAGGTATATTGAGGCTAAATGTTTTGATGGCATGAAGCTCGTTAGCCCGTCAGAAAAAAAATCCATAAATTAGCCACAGCATTGTATAATCCGTAGTGTTCAGTGTGTGAAAGGAAAAAAAAGTAACGACTTATAGTCCGGAAATTACGGTATTTGTTAGATGTTCAGGAAAAGGCCCTCTTTTTTTATTAATAGTAATTGATTGTAAATTTCAGGGTCCTATATTGCTTGTTGTTTAGGAGAGACCTTGTCTGCAGTGTCTTTAGTTGGATATTTACTGTATATCTAATCAAAGTATTTATGTAGGCCTAAAATTTTGAGTTGCGTGGTCTCTTCTAATTATTGTTCACAAGTCATAGTTCACTCGTTAATCTGAGACTTTGGGAATAGTTATCAGGGTCAACATGTTTATGGGTTACATTAGCCTGTAAAAAAAATATGAAATAAAATTCTGAGTAAAGGCGTATGAGTGACTGTTGTAGAATTAGACAGCAGGAATGTGTAAAATGCATGGGATGTACTTCAGACTCTTGTTCTGGCACCATCTATCTTGTCAATTTGTCCCTTCTTCTGTCATCTCTAAACAGACATGCGTCACGTCATGTGACAGGTAGAACAGGAGTGCACACAAGGTGAGGGTCAAATTAGGCTTTTAGGCTTACAGTGTTGGTTTAGTTTGTCTTGACTGTAAGATGATTTATTGATACACGGCCAACTGTCATGACCTTTAGTGACTGCATGGAAATTTTTCCCACGATAGAAGCTTGTTTAATTTTGTTTATTACTGGTACTTTGAAATCAGAACCAAAGACTTTTTCTTAAAGTTCAAATAAACCTTTTCCAGTGTTTTTATTTTTATGACAAACCTACTATTAGGCACACACATTTAACAGCTGGCTGAGATTTGATTTCCCCCTTTTTAGGAGTGAGTGTGTATGTGTCTGTGTGTGTTTCTCACAGCTCCTGTTGTTGTGCGAGAGTGTGTGTGACGGGCTGGCATTCGTCTGGATTGTGCTCTTTTTTCCAGCTCTTTCACTGTTCAACACATAAAGCTCGCAACAACCATGCCCTCTGTTCTTGTTTTGTCGTTTTCTCTTAGAAACAATCGCCTCACTTTTCTGATCTTTTTCTTGCAGGCATCAAGAGACCAGCAGGAGGCTGAAGAATGTGAGTGTTTGTTTTTCAGACTTTATCATATTGGGTCAGGACAAAAGCTAAAGAGTAGTTTATTTTTTCTTTTCTTTTCTTTCCTTGCAATGGCAATGGGAATCTCTAGTTTTGAAGATTAGTTTGTTTTAGCACATTTTTTAGATGAAACAAGAGAATATGTCCGCTGCAGAGACAGGGGAGAAAAAAGCGAAACCAGCTTATACAGTTGTTTCATGTCATTTTTAATATAAACTGCCTGTTGACTGTGGGCGCTCACTGATGTCATCTGTATTCTGTGTGGGTCTGCGCTCAGATCCGGGGCTGACACTATGATCAAAGGCGAGTCAATTTTAATTCGCCAAACGCGTTTGTGTGTTTTCTGACGCATAAAAGCCGGAATGAATGGACACTTCCTGCTCGCGGTGGCAGGAAACTATATCCTTATATGGTGTTTTGAGGGGTGGGAATTATGTAAATAACCTCCCGCGTGCACGAGCAGGTGAATAGAACAGGTGGGATTCATCATTATTTACACAGCTCATATACACACATTTCCTGACGATAGAAGACTTTGTTGGATCTGACGTGGCATGTTCGTACGAACACTTCGTACGAACAAAAGTAGGAGGAATTTAGGATAAAAATACGAACATTTTCGTGCATGAGGGCCAATGTCTCTGGTTGAGAGCCAAACTCTCTGGCCTACCTTGTAACTTGGAGCTTTGGAACAGTGTCTGTCTGTAAACCGTTTATTCTGCATGGAGGATCAGGCCAGAGCTGCTCTTATCTGTTGCCATACCCGACGACAGCGTTTGATGTGAAGTCGAATCAAGGGAATGCCCACATCAACCTGCTGCGAAGGAAAAAGGGGAGAGGAGAACCCATGGCTGCCTCGAACAGAGATCGTCCAGTTGCCACCAAAGTCTGGGAATTGTGAGCGTATTCAATCCATGGGAGGTGTTGACTCCAAGAAGATGGGTTGGATTCAATAACGTACCTCAGGTTGGTCTCCAGCTCTTGGTTTTATCGTTCCGTCTGTCCATTGGATTGTGGGTGGCAACCCAAGGTGAGACTTACATTGGCCCCCAGAGCTCCACAAATTATCTTCCAGACGTGTGAGACAAATTACGGACCTCAATCTCATACAATGTCCTACGGGATACCATGGAGGCGGAAAACAAGTTCCGTGATGACCTGGGCAGTCTCGAGAGAAGAAGGGAGTTTAGGGAGAGGAATGAAATGTGCAGATTTAGAAAAACGATCAACAATGGTGCAGATAACAGTGTTACCATTGGATATTGGGAGACCTGTGATGAAGTCCAAGGCGATGTGGGACCAAGGATGGTTGGAGATGGAGAGTGGTAGAAGGAGATCAGTGGGGAGTTGGTCGTTATGTTTATTTCAAGTACAGGTGGGACAGGCTGAAATAAACTTCACATATCTCTGAAGGTTTGGCCACCAAACGGATGCTTTGACCAGGTAAAGCACGCGTCAGATGCCGGGATGACACGAGAACCTGGCAGTGTGGAGCCAGTCCAGAATTTTACTCACCATGGTGGTGAGAACAAACAACCTCCCAGGGGGACCAGAGCCAGGGTCAGGTTCTGTTTGTTGAGCCTCAAAGATGTCTCTTTTTATCGGCCAGGTTACGGCACCCACCTTCCAGAAAGACGTGAGGATGTATTCGAGAATGTCGGGACCCTTGACTATGGAGAACTGCAGAGAAAAGGCATCAGGCTTGACATTACTAGACTCTGGAATATAGGTAAGGGAGAAATTGAAAAAGGCGAAGAATAACGACCACTGGCTTGTCGGGCGTTGAGTCTTTTGACTCCTTGTAGATAGGAGGTCCTGGTCCAGACAACATACCTGGTCGTGTGCTGAAGGACTGTGTAGGGAACTCGCAGCGGTCTTCACGGACATCTTCAACATCTCACTGAGCCAGGCCATCGTTCCCACTTGTTTCAAAGCCACCACCATCATCCCTGTCCCAAAGAAGGCAACGCCCGCATGCCTCAATGACTATCGCCCAGTAGCACTCACCCCCATCCTGATGAAGTGCTTTGAACGGCTGGTCATGAAAAGCATCACATCTGTCCTCCCTACCTCCCTGGATCCCTTCCAATTTGCATACCGACCAAATCGCTCAACCGACGATGCCATCTCCTCTGCCCTCCACACAGCTCTCACACATTTGGACACGAAGGACTCATATGTTAGAAAGCTGTTCATCGACTTCAGCTTGGCATTTAACACCATCATCCTCTAACAGCTCATCCTTAAACTGGACAGTCTGGGGCTGAACACCTCAATGTGTAACTGGCTGCTAGACTTCCTGACCGAGAGACCACAGACAGTACGGATCGGGAGTAAAACATCTAGCACCATCACATTGAACACAGGGGGCCCACAAGGATGTGTGCTGAGCCCCCTTCTTTTAACCCTGCTAACACACGACTGCACACCATTGTACAGCTCCAACCACTTCATCAAGTTTGCGGACGACACAACAGTGGTAGGTCTCATCAGCAACAACGATGAGACGGACTACAGGAACGAGGTGAGCCGCTTGGCCTTGTGGTACGGACACAACAATCTCACTCTCAACGTGGAGAAGACAAAGGAGATTGTTGTGGACTTCAGGAAGAGGGATGCACAACATGCCCCTCTGACCATCAACAGCACCGCAGTGGAGAGAGTGGACAGCACCAAGTTCCTGGGAGTGCACGTCTCGAAGGACCTGTCCTGGAGCAGGAACACTGCAGCACTGGCCAAGAAGGCTCACCAGCGCCTCTACTTTCTCCGCAAGCTGAAAAGGGCTGGAGCTTCAACCCCCATCATGTGCACCTTCTACAGAGGTGCCATAGAAAGTGTCCTGACCAGCTGCATCACGGTGTGGTTTGGTGCATGTACTGCATCATGCCGCAAGAGCCTCCAGCGCATCGTGAGAGCAGCTGAGAAGATCGTCGGCACCTCCTTGCCCTCACTGCAGGACTTACACAGCAAACGCCTCACTCGGAAAGCCCTCTGCATGGCAGGTGATCCCACACACCCACTACACAGCCGCTTTAGACTGCTGCCATCAGGGAGGAGACTGAGGAGTCTCCAGGCTCGAACCAGCAGACTGAGAGACAGCTCTGTTCATCAGGCAGTCAGAATGCTAAACACTCTGCCTGCTCTGCCTCCCCTCCCATTTGAACTGCCTTAACACAAAAAACTTTCTCACACATTACCACTCAACACAAAGTTTTTAACACTGGACCCTGTGTCATCAAACGGGTTATTCACTAAACTCTCGGTCATGTGCTCATTCAGTTTGCACTACTTCTCATATTTGCACTAATGTTTGTATTACATTACTGCCTATAGTCATACTACTGTTTACATTCACTGTTTACATTTATTAATACGGTTTACATTTATTACTACTGTTTTACATTTATTACTACTGTTTACATTTACACTACTTTTATATCTACACTACTGCTGATACATATACAGCATTCTCTGACTAGCCTTATCTAAGGATGCCAAATGTGCCTTATGTGCCTTACTGCATATGCCACTTTGCCTCTATACCAACATCAACTACCTCATACATATACTGTGTACATTAACTCATATGCTGCTGTGCCACTCTTTGCAAATGTCAATGCTAGAACCTTCAGTTTATTTTATAGATATACTTTTTATACTTTTTATACTACTATGAAAAAACTCAGGACAGTATTACACTTTTATTATTTCATTTTATGCTTATGTTCATTGGGTGTTTGGTGTTTCAGGGGTGTTTGGTGTTTCAGTGTTGGTGTAAATTTTCATACTTTCATACTACTATGAAAAAACTCGGGACAATGTTACACACTTACTATTTTATGCTTTTATGTTACTGTTGCACCGAGGGACTGAGAGAAACGCAATTTCAATCCTGTGTATGTCCTGTACATATTGCAGTTCTGACAATAAAGTTGACTTTGACTTTGATATGCGAGATTTTTGTGGTCTGTCCAAATGATGAAGGGATGTTCAGATCCCTCTAGCCAGTGTCTCCATTCTTCCAAAGCTAGCTTGATGGCCAACAGTTCACAGTCACCCACGTCATAGTTGGCCTCAGCTGGAGACAGGTGATAGGAGAAGAAAGCACACGGGTGGAGCTTCCCGTCGTCGGATGACTTTTATGAAAGGACAGCCCCGACCCCAGCGTCGGAAGCGTCAGCCTCCACGATAAACTATTTTGAAACATCTGGGTGAGATAAGATGGGAGCTGTGGAAAAAACATATGTTTCAATGCAGAAAAAGCAATCTCAGCTTCATCAACCCAGGAAAACTTTTTAAGAGTAGAGGTGAGTTCCGTGAGAGGGGTGGCCACTTTACTGTAGTTTTTAATGAAACATCTGTAAAAGTTGGAAAACCCCAGGAATCACTATAATTGTTTCTTATTTGTAGGTGAAGGCCAATCCACCACAGCTTTAGTCTTGTCTGGGTCAGACCTCACCTGTCCTCTCTCAAAGATAAAACCCAAAAATGTGACTAAAGACTTGTGGAATTCGCATTTCTCAGCCTTAACAAACAATTGGTTCTCTAACAATCGTTGAAGGACTGCTTTTACGTGTTGGGAAGGTTGTATCTCGTCTTTAGAATAAATTAGGATATTATCAAAATAGACGAAAACAAAAACCTGAAGAAAATCTCGAAGGACGTCGTTAACAAGTGCTTGGAAAAACTGCCAGGGCGTTAATCAACACAAAGGGCATGACCAAGTATTCGAAGTGTCCTAAAGGTGTTTTAAAGGTAGTTTTTCATTTGTCCCCCTTGTGTATACGGACTAAATGATAAGCGTTACGAAAGTCAAGTTTACTGAACAGTGTGGCTCCTTGGAGTTGTTCGTAAACAGAGTCGATAAGAAGAAGTGGGTACTTGTTCTTGATGGTGATCTGATTTAGACCCCTATAGTCAATGCATGGGCGAAGAGACTTGTCCTTTTTTGAGAAGAAGAAGAAGAACCCCACCCCAACTAGAGATGTGGATGGACTGATAAGGCCAGATTTTAGAGACTCTTCAAAGTATTATTTCATAGTGCCCTTCTCTGGACCTGATAAATTATACAACCTGCTGGTAGGTAGTGGAACCCCGTAAGTAAATCAATCACACACTCATAATGTCTGTGACAAGGTAAGGATAGTGCTCGTTGTTTGCTAAAGACTGGTACTAGAGAATGATATATTGTGGGAATGTTGTTAAGGTCAATCTTTTCCTTATCCAGTGAGGGAGGTGAACTGGGGGAGATAGCAGAACAGAGGCATTTTAAAGTCCAGTTGATCTGTGGATTGTGAGTCTTTAACCAAGGGCATCCTAATATGAGCTGTGACGTGGGTGAGTCGAACACAAAAAACTCACCCATCTCTCTGTGATTTCCTGAGAAAACAAAAATAATCTTTAATGTCCTTAAAGAAATAGATGAGATACTCTGTCCAGTGATGGAGGAGACAGAGATGGATGGAGTCAGACTGGTTGTGGGAATTTGGAGTTTGTCCACCAGGTCCTTATTGATGAGGCTCTGTTTGGCACCGGAGTCGATCAATGCCTATATAGGGAAATTGACAGAGTCTATACAAAGAATTACAGGCAAGGTAAAACTCTTTTTAGGAGATAGAGAAGTTGTACACACCAATATGTCCTTATCTACTGGCGGGCATTGGCTTTTAACAGCAACCTACATGTGTTTACTACGTGACCTTGTTTTCCACAGTACATGCATGCTTTGGCCTCATGGCGGCGCTGTCGCTCTTCGGGAGTGAGTCCCGCCTTCCCAATTTGCATCTGCTCAACCTCAGAGGTAGACTCGGGAGCTGTAAGGGCGGAACTTCCGGAAACGAGAGGTTCTTGGGAGTTGAATTCTTCCTCAAGGAGACTCTCACGAACTGTATTGCTATGCAGATGGCTAAAGAGATTAGCTCGTCCAAGTCGGAAGGAATGTTGCTGGTTATCAGCATGTCCTTTACCTGGCGATTTTGAGCTTTTATGAACACACTTTGAAGTGCTTTCTCCCCCCATCCGGACTCCTCTGCAAGTATGCGGAAGTGGAATCACAAATTTGGCCACCATCTCTCTCCTCTGACATAGGGAAAACAGTTTTTGTACTGCTTCTTCCTGTTGAAGAGGGTGGTCAAACACTTGTAGAAAGTTATTTAAAAAGGTGGAGAAAGTCAGGTTATCAACAGAACATCTGGGGAGGTAAGCCTACGCCCATTGTAAAGCCTCCCCTTTTAGTGCACTCACAACGTAGGTAATACGGGCAAAGTCCAAGGCATAAGTGATTGGTGCTCGTTTAAATGCCAGCTCACATTGTAGAATAAGGCTGCCACATTTACGTGTGTTACCTTCAAATAATTCCGAAAGTCGAACGTCAGATTCTTTAGTAAATTCTCCATTGGGCTTTGTTAGAGATCCGGAGGGATGAAGTTAAGTTATAATCTCCTTCTGTAAGGAAAACACAATGACCCCCAAATCTTGTAGGTTATTTTGGGTGGTTTGCTACGGAGTAAGAATTCGTTGTAACGTCAAAGTGAGATTATCAGTGTCTATTGGTGGCCTTAACTTGTTATGATTTCAAAGGGTAACCCAGTTGGTAACAAGACCCAGAACGACACAAGACAAAGAGGTGCAAAAGTGCAAAAATCTGTATACATATGTACAGGGATCCTCTGGATTTCCTGGAAGATGAAAATAGACAGTCAGATGGGCTTGACCAGAAGGCTCTTTCAGAATAATTTATTTGGTTTGTTTGTTATTTTCCTTACAGATGAAAAAGGAGGATGAATGTTCCAGAGAAATCCTTAACTCCTTGAGATGAATCCCAGAGGGCGAATGAGGCAGGCAAGTGGTTGGAGGGCAAGGCACGATGAGCAAAGAGCTGGACCCAGGATAATCTTGACAGGACCAAGATGGACACGAGGACATGTGTAGGCATCAATGCTCCAGCGAAGAGTAGAACTTGACTGCAGCCTTAAGTATAGGTGGAGCTCATCAGGGGAATCACCGTCAGCTGTGGACGATTGGCGGCCATCTTGGAGCTGTAGCAAGCGCCACTCTTACAGTAGCCCCCCTCAAGGGGCGCCCCCAGGCGACCCGAAGCACTTCTCCGGGTGATCCCTGAAGAAAACGCTGATCAGACTGAGATCCAGGATGAAGGAGCGGGGAATCCACGACCGTTCCTCAGGGCCGTACTCCTCCCAGTCCACAAGATACTGGAAACCTCTCCCACGACGGCGCACATCTAGAATGGCACGAACGGTGAAAGCCGGATTATTGTCGACGAGACGGGCGGGCGGAGGAAGGCTGGCAGGCGGGCACAAAGGACTCTCAGAAACGGGCTTGACCTGGGACACGTGGAGCGTTGGATGAATCTTCATGGAAGCGGGTAGCCAAAGACACACAATAGAGAGGTGGATGATCCGGTGTACAGGTAGTCCCCGACTTACGAGCGCTCTTACTTACGAGGTCCCGGACTTACAAGCATGTATCTCATTAATTTTTTTTTTTTTTACTTTTTTTTTAAATAAATGAATACATGTACAGTACTGTACAGTCACCAAGCACTTAGCCTATCCTAACACAGTTTTTAAAGATGAAGGAGTGAGTTGAATTGTCTCCCTTTCACATAAAGGGAGCTAGCTCCCTTTATGGGAATGGAGCCTGCAGGGAGGAGGGAGACAATTCAACTGACTCCTTAACTGTGTTAGGATAGGCTAAGTGCTTGGTGACTGTACAGTACTGTACATTTATCTATTTATAAATAAAAAACAATAAAAAAATAAAAATACTGTATATACTGTATATTTTTAATAAATAGATAAATGTACAGTACTGTACAGTCACCAAGCACTTAGCCTATCCTAACACAGTTTTTAAAGATGAAGGAGTCAGTTGAATTGTCTCCCTCCTCCCTGCAGGCTCCATAGGGAGCTTGCTCCCTTTATGTGAAAGGGAGACAATTCAACTTATTCCTTCATCTTTAAAAACTGTGTTAGGATAGGCTAAGTGCTTGGTGACTGTCCAGTACTGTACATGTATTCATTTATAAAAAAAAATTAAAAAAAGTAAAAAAAATAAATATATATATATTTTTTTTCCCTATGTGATCCTACTTACGAATTTTTGACATATTCATTCATTCAACCTTTATTTATACAGGCTAGCCTCGTTGATGAGCGCCCCCTAGGGACGGAACTCGCTCGTAAGTCGGGGACTACCTGTATAGGGAAAGGCCCGATGAACCAAGGCGCCAACTTCCTCGGGGTGTCCTTCAGGGCGATGTTCCTGGTGGAAAGCCAAACCCTCTGACCTACCTGATAGGAGGGCGTAGAAGATTGGTGGCGGTCCACAAACCTCTTATTTTGGGCGGCCGTGCGGAGAAGTGCTACCTTAGCCTGGCGCCAGATACGCCGACAGCATCGGAAATGGTGCTGTACGGACGGTACGGATATGTCCGACTCTTGACTGGGGAACAAAGGAGGCAAATGTCCCAACGAAAATTCAAAAGGTGTCATACCTGTGGTTGCAGATGTATGGGCATTGTGGGCATACTCCACCCAGACCAGATGTCGACTCCAGGCAGATTTATTGCCCTCAACGAGGCATCGAAGGGTGGCCTCGAGCTCCTGGTTGCATCGTTCAGCCTGACTGTTGGACTACGGGTGATAGCCGGAGGTGAGACTGGTCTACGCCCCCAAGGCATTACAAAAACTGCACCACACCTGAGAGATGAACTGGGGACCCCTATCCGACACCACGTCGGAAGAGACACCATGAATATGAAAAACCTTCTGTACAAGGAGATGAGCAGTCTCCATAGCAGAAGGTAACTTTGGAAGAGGTACAAAATGGGCTCCTTTAGAAAACCTGTTGATGACGGTGAGAAGTAGGCAAGCCAGTAACGATATCAACAGCAATGTGTGACCGTGGGCGGCTGGGCGTGGGTAATGGTTGAAGAAGACCTGCAGGGGGATGAGTACCAGTCTTGTTCCTGGCACATGTGGGACACGCTGCAACAAAATCCTTGACGTCTTGGGACAAAGTGGACCACTAGAAATGGGTCTTTGTTAACGATAACATAAGTGAAATACTTGGGTGACAAGAGATCTTGTTCGTATGCACCCATTCGAGTACCTTAGATCTCATGGCGGTGAGAACGAAGAGCGTACCAAGAGGTCCTGTGCCAGGGTCTGGTTCCGAACAATGGGCTTCACGAACCTCTTGGGCATTGGGCCAGGTGAGGGCTCCAATGATGCAAGTCGGAGGTAAGATGTTCTCTTCGACTTCTGGAGCATCTGGAGGAGAAAACTGGCGGGACAGAGCATTGTGCTTAACATTCTTAGAACCAGGTCTGAAAGTCAGTGTGTAATTGAATCGATTGAAAAACAATGACCAACGTGCCTGCCTGGGATTTAGACGTTTAGCATCTCTGAGATAAGTGAGGTTCTTATGATCAGTCCAAATGAGAAAAGGCAGCTCTGTGCCCTCAAGCCAGTGACGCCACTCCTCTAGTGCTAGTTTTATAGCAAGTCATTCTCTTTTACCCACGTCATAATTCCGTTCAGCTGGGGACAGACGGCGAGAGAAAAAGGCACATGGGTGCACTCTGTTGTCCAAAGGTGATCTCTGCGACAAAACGGCTTCTACCCCAGTGTCAGAAGCGTCCACCTCAAGGATAAACTGACGAGTGATGTCTGGATGACAGAGGATGGGTGTGGAAGAAAAAAGCTGTTTGAGCTTACCGAAAGCAGAGTTGGCTTCCGGGGTCCATCTGAAATTTCTGTTGGTAGATGTGAGTTGAGATAAAGGTGCTGCGATGCGACTGTAGTCCTTGATAAAGCGTCTGTAGAAGTTTTCTAAACCCAAGAACCGTTGCAGTTGTTTCATGGTCTCAGGAATCTTCCACTCCACCACTGCTTTAGTCTTCTCGGGGTCTGCCCTGTAGTGTCCTTCTCCAATGATAAAACCCAAAAAAGCAAGAGAGGATGTGTAAAAAGCACCCTTTTCCCCTTTTACAAAAAGTTGGTTCTCATCAAGTCTTTGGAGCACCATCTGGACATGTGTGATATGTTCATTCTCATTCCTAGAATAAATGAGAATATCATCCAAGTAAACAAACACAAAATCACCAATAAAGTATCTTAAAACATCATTGACCAGTGCTTGAAACCAAAGGATTCGGATGTTGTCAGTCCATTTTATGGGCGGTATCATCTGTTATCATCCTCATAGTCTATCAGAGAAACTGTCCAACTTACCTCCTAGCATTTGTAAAAGAATGTTATCAGCATTTTAATGGTTGTGAGGAGGCAGCATGTTTTTGTAAACCCGGAAGTGTAGTGTTTTGGTTTTTTTCAGCTTATGTAACCGTTTTCCTAAACCTAACCTTAAACCTGACCCAGAGAACCAACCCTAAACTTAACCTAGTTACCCTTGTGCCTAAACCTAACCAAGACCCTAAACCTTGTGACAGCATGCTCATTTTCAGAGCTGCTCTCATTACTTTTTGTTCTCCCTTGGCCCCTCCCATCCTGTCACACTTAAAGACGCACCTGGATCACAGCTGTGAACTCACCTGATTGGTCCGCTGTTCAAGCTCGTTTGCTCTTCCAGTTTAAAGATGGCAGTTTATCTCCAGACCAAAAAACAAGCAACAACAACTGCCACGATTCTGCCACCGTTGTGTCCTTGGTTGAACTATTACAATTTAATCTGAGGCTGTGCAATCCCTCGGCTGTTTCAAAACCCTTCACTTCCTGCTAGAAGTCATCCCCGTGGACCGAAAAAAAAAAGAAAGAAGGGAAACGTGCATCTACGCCTGTGCGCTCTCCGACGTGAATCCGGAGATCCTGGAGGCGTGTGACGTCACCCAGTTAATTATTCGTAAGTCCCAGAATTAAATATTTAATATTACTAAAATTTAATCAGTTATGCCCCATACTGATTTCAAAATATTACATTTGTTCATTACAGATGACAAAAACAAAAACAAAACAACCTATGGATTCCTGATTCTGCTTTTATGCTTTATCTGAGACCTGTAAGTCTATTTATTCTTTTCCTGTTTTTTTTATTGTGAGCATTTAAATGGCATTTGGGCCTGATTATTATTGTTTTTGTTATTCCACAGCTTTTGCTGTAGGGCAGTAAATATATGGGAGCCTTGACCTGTTGATTGAAGACAAGAAAAGACTTAAGAACTATTTTTTTTGATGGGGGGATTTGTGTTTATTTTGTTTATGGACATTTAAAAATGTAAAACCTGAAAAAAAAAAGAGAAATTATGTGGATGATATTTTGTTTGTTTTTTGTGTAAAAGAAAAAGGCTGATGTTTTGTTTGTTTTTTGTGTGGAAAAAAAGAAGAAAAAAGAAAAGAAATGTATATATATATTGTCATTCAAGTTGTTAGAGGGTCAACACCATTGAAGTGGATGGTCCTTGTGTGACAGGTAAAAAAAAAACAATAGAAAAGTAATTCACAATTGTTAATCCTAACTGTCAGGAGGGATACCTGGCTGGCACCCCTTTTTAATAAACATACTTTTGTAAAACCGTCACAACCTAACCCAAGACACTTTACTCGAAAGTTTAACACTTTGCTAAAGACAGAGCCTGCTGTCATCCCTTGTATCGGTGATAACGTACCTTTAAACCTCGTAGGAGGTAGAGGAGGGGCAATCTGACCGATACAAATGAGGGTGATAACAGATGATATCGCCCATTTAATGAACTGATAACATCCAAAGCGGGTGCTTGAAACACTGCAGGAGCATTGGTAAGGCCAAAGGGCATGAAAAGATACTCGAAGTGTCCCAAGGGTGTCTTAAAAGCTGTTTTCCATTCATAAACCTCTCAGACACGGACGAGGTGATAAGCATTATGTAGATCCAATTTGGAAAAGATAGTGGCTGGTTGTAACTGCTCATGGACAGAGTAAAGTAGTGGTAAAGAATACTTGTTCTTTATAGTAATATTGTTCAACCCCCAATAGTCAATGCAAGGGCGTAGTGTCTTGTCTTTCTTAGCAACAAAAAAGAACCCTGCCCCCAGTGGAGAAGTTGAAGGGCAGATGATTCCTGAATCCCAGGACTCCTCGATGTAGGATTTCATGGATCCACGTTCAGGGCCTGAGAGGTGATATAAACGACTAGATGGCAAAGGAGCGTCAGGAAGAAGGTCGATGGCACAGTCATAGGGACGATAGGGAGGAAGAGAGAGAGCCTTCACTTTACTGAATACTGGAGACAGATCATGATACTCGGGGGGAATGGTGGATAGATCAATGTTCTCGTCTTCTTGTACACTAGTTAAAGGGTTGGAGATGCCTGAGCGAAGGACATTTTTCAAACACTTGTCGCTTCATTTCTCTATTCTGCCAAACTCCCAATTGATGTGAGGATTATGGCTTCTTAACCAGGGAAACCCTAAAATAACTTGGGGGTTGAGTGAATCAAACACAAAGAAACTAACAAATTCATGGTGATTACCAGAAGTGATTAAATGTAAGTCCTCAGTCTTAAAATGAATCTGTGCTAAAGTCTCCCTAGTTACTCCAGCAACAGAAATAGGATCAATTTCAAGAATGGGGAGAGAAAACTTTTGGACTATATCTTGGCTGATTAAATTTTGTACAGCACCAGAGTCAATTAATGCTGAGACGGGAAAACGATCTTGTTTGAATTGGATAACAGTGGGTAAAGTCAATCTACGCATGGAAGTAAAAAAGTGCCCACCAATAGCTTCTGTCTTATTGGCGGGCAGTCTCGTTTCCCAGAAGTGGGCATGAAACAATATAATGTCCCTCTTTTCCACAATACAAGCATAGGTTAGAGTTCCTACGTCTCAGTTTTTGAACTGCTGTCAATCGTGTTCTGCCTACCTGCATTGGTTCAGGTAATGCCAACTGAGATCCAGTAGATGGTGGTAGCGAGCTTCGAGGTTTGATACTGAAATGATAATCTCCACCTGATGACGTAGAAGAGCCGGAAGTGTTGGGTCTCCGGTAGTTGTAGTCCCGTTCTCGGCGACGTTCCCGGAAGCGTTCATCAATAGAGATAGCTAAATTTATTAGCGCATCGGAGCTAAGAGGTTTGTCTCTTGTTGCAATCTGGTCCTTAACGTAATCAGAGAGATAATTTTAAAACGTAACTTGAAACGCCCTGTCGTTCAAAATCCGTTTGAGCTGCGAGGATGCGGAAGTCCAGAACTTGTTCAGAGACGGGTCGTCTGCCCTGACGTAATCCCAACAAACGTTTCTCTGCATTGGGTTGTTGTAACGGCCGGTCAAAAATCCTGCGAAACTCATTCACAAACAGGTCGAACGACACGGAGTCCAAATCACGGTTATGAAGGTAGGAAGTTTCCCACTGAAGAGCGTTACCTTTTAGTTGACTGTTGAGGTATGTGATTTTAGCAATGTCCATGGAGTAGAGCTGAGGAGCCCCTTTGAAGGCGAGTTTGCACTGTAGGAGAAAACTTTCACATAACGCTGGGTCTCCTGAGAAGAGTTCAGATGATTTTACCAATAACTGTTGAGGAGAAGAAGAGTTATTGATAGAACTGGTGCTGGGAGAGCTTGAATCTAAGGTGGCAGCAAGAGCTGTGGGCGGAGAAGAAGCAAGTCTTTTCTGTATAGAATTTACCATGCCTCCAATTTGTTGTAAATCAGATTGAGTCTTGAGTTGTTGACTCATTACTTGTTTTAACATCTCCTCCAATTGATTTTTGCTTGTGGCCTGCGAGGAGGAAGCTTGTACGTTCATGGTCTTGTTCTAGGTTTTGTTTAGGCTGGAGCATTAACTGTTGTGATTTTAAAGGGTAACCCAGTTGGTAACGAGACTCAGAATGACACAAGACAAAGAGGTGCAAAAGTAACAGTGTTTATTATTTACAGTGTAAAAATCTATATGCATATGTACAGGGATCCTCTGGAGTTCCTGGAAGATGAAAACAGACAGTCAGATGGGCTTGACCAGAAGGCTCTTTCAAAATAATTGATTTGGTTTGTTTGTTATTTTCCTTACAGATGAAAAAGGAGGAATGTTCCAGAGAAATCCTTAACTCCTTGAGATGAATCCCAGAGGGCGAATGAGGCAGGCAAGTGGTTGGAGGGCAAGGCACGATGAGCAGAGAGCTGGACCCAGGATAATCTTGACAGGACCAAGATGGACACAAGGACATGTGTAGGCATCAATGCTGTTGCGAAGAGTAGAACTTGACTGCAGCCTTAAGTATAGGTGGAGCTCGTCAGGGGAATGACCGTCAGCTGTGTATGATTGTCGGCCATCTTGGAGCTGCAGCAAGCACCACTCTTACAAACTGAGCCCTTACTTGCTCAGTCTTGCCTGGGGGGTCCATAAGCTGGGCCATACTATCAAGATTAACACACAGTCGACCCCCACACAGCAGACCAAGCAAGTAAGGACTCAAAACAGAATAAAAGGGTAAGTGTTCTTTATTTACAGGTGTGGATAAAATTACTCGAGCAGCTGAAAAGGAAGCGGGGAGAATAGGTAAGTAAATTTCCTTTGGTAATTTTGATGATTTCTAGTCTTGAATAGTAGAACTGAATTCTTACTTTTTGTTTTGCAGGAGACAGATGAGGAGGAGTAGAAAGAGGAAAACCTGGGCCTGCGTATAGTTGAAGGAGAGGATCTCGTTGGAGTAAGGAGCAGGTTTACCCCAACAGGGTGGATGGTAATGATGATGGTGATGAGACAACGATAATCCACAGAAGCGAAAACCTGTGGATGGAAAAGTTTTGGAGAAGACCGAAAGAGCTAGGCCGTGGAAGGTCCGGTTGGAATATGTCCCAGCACTGAAGAGGTGTCTGGCAGCAGCTTAAATAGTGAGTCAGCAGTCCTCCTCAGAGCAGCAGCAGGTGTGATGAATTAGGTTGATTGGCTGTGAAAGGAAAGTGAACAAACAGACAAACCCAGGAATCCCACAGGCTGGGGCTTGAGAGGACAGGAAGGAGAAACAAACAAACATAGAATGGTAATGGTAAATGGAGCTTATTTATATAGCGCTTTCCAGCCCCCTGTGAGGAGCCCCAATGCGCTTTACAATACCAACCATCCACCCATTCATTCAGACATTCATACACCGGTAGTGGTAGCCTGCCTTGCAAGAATGACAGGCCCAGCTGTACTTTCTATATGAAGAAAGCAAGAAACGGTCAGTCGTCCGACCACAGCGCCCTTCCAGTTCTTTTTTTGCCCAGGTGGAGAGGAAACTCACACCAACTCAATAAAATCCATTCATCCATTTATCCATACATCCATCCATTCTCTTACGCTTATCTGGGGTCAGGTCGCGGGGGTAGCAGCCTAAGTAAGGATACCCAGACTTCCCTCTCCCCAGCCATTTTGGCCAGTTCCTCCGGGGGAATCCCAAGGCGTTCCCAGGCCAGCCGAGAAACATAGTCCCTCCAGCGTGTCCTGGGTCTTCCTCTGGGTCTCCTCCCGGTGGGACGTGCCCGGAACACCTCACCAGGGAGGCGTCCAGGAGGCATCCTAACCAGATGCCCGAGCCACCTCAACTGGCTCCTCTCGATATGGGGAAGCAGCGGCTCTACTCTGAGTCCCTCCCGGATGATCGAGCTTCTCACCCTATCTCTAAGGGAGAGCCCAGACACCCTGTGGAGAAAACTAATTTCAGCCGCTTGTATCCGAGATCTCGTTCTTTCGGTCACAACCCAAAGCTCATGACCATAGATGAGAGTGGGAACTTAGATCAATCAGTAAATTGAGAGCTTTGCCTTTTGACTCAGCTCTCTCTTCACCATGACAGACCGGTACAGCGCCCGCTTCACTGCCGACGCTGCATCTATCCACCTATCGATCTCACGCTCCAATTTTCCCTCATTTGTGAACAAGACCCCAAGATACTTAAACTCCTCTACTTGGGGGAGGACCTCCTCCCCAACCCAGAGAGGGCACTCTATCTTTTTCCGGCTCAAGACCATGGGCTCAGATTTGGAGGAACTTATCCTCATCCCGACCACGTCACACTCGGCTGCAAACCGCTCCAGTGAAAGCTGTAGATCACAACGTGATGAAGCCAATAGGACCACATCATCTGCAAAAAACAAAGAAGTGATTCTAAGGCCACCAAAACAGATCCCCTCAACACCTTGGCTGCGCCTAGAAATTCAAATCACGAGAGGTAAATTATTTTTATGTCGATAAGGCAGGAAGTGGATTGGGCCTCCGCTGCATGCTCATTGTATTATATCCACCCAATCCTGATTTTAATGTAGCCTGGCCACAATGACTCTTGATTTATCATCTCAGCCTCTCCTGTCTGGTGTCCGTGGTCAACCAGTGGCAACTTATGCAGCTTCAACATTTCCATTAGTCTCATTTGTTTCTATGTGTCCATCACAGGGCCACATAGAGACAAACGAGACAAACAACCATTCACTGTCTCACTCAGACTTAGAAACAATTTAGTTACCAATCCGTCTAACATGCATGTTTTGGTCTGTGGGAGGAAACTGGAGTATCTGAAGAAAACCCATGCATGCACGGAGAGAACATGCAAACTCCACACAGAAAGGCAGCCGGATGGGATTTGAACCAGGGTAACCTGCTCCCTGAAAGGCAGCAGCTCTACCAACTGTTCCACCATGTTGCCACGTTCTCCACTGATCCCAAAATGAGGAACTGGATTGGTCCCGTCAGGATCCCTGCTCCGGACCGCCTCTGCGAGTTTCTCTTCAAAACTATCCATGTCAAAGCAAAAACAAAAAGTAGCGGGTAGCGGTGTGATACACCATATATTGACATCCAAACAAAAAACGCACACAAATTTTGAACCAATGACACGCTCCGGGCCGCATCCTCCGCGTCTCGCTGTGCTGACTGGGGGCACTGTATAGGACAGCTGTCACCGGGGGATCGCAGCGGGAGTGCAGACGGAAGTTGCGCAACTTTTTTCACTCAACGGGGGGTAAAAGATGTGCAACAAGAAGTATAAACCAGCCTTAACTGTACCGCCATGCCACCCTCATCCCACCTCAACTCTTGAAAATACTCCTGCCTTGCGTTCACTTAGCTAACAGAAGATTTATATGTGATGTGTGGGCATGGAGGTCTGCTTAACAAAGCGAGGTTAAATTAACTCAACACGTTTGGCTAAGCACAAGAGAAAACAACTGTCAGTGCCAAAGTCCTGGTGATTGACAATGTACAGTGTTCTCTTAACTAATGTATTTTTCTCCTGTCTAACTGCTCAATGCTGCTTGGTCCACCACCTACGCAGTCATACATTCACTCTGTACCAAATGCCTTTAGCTCAACAATACAATGTTGTGTTCTTCAAAATAGTAAGCTCAACAATGTCTCTCAGGCTAAAAGTTTCTCCTCCATAGCTTTGGTTCATCATTTCCACACTCCATCCTCAGTATCATCACTGAAACGTGAAACAAACCTTACAGGCAAAAGTATGCAGCTGCAGCATACAAGATTTCAAACTACACCCACTACAGGTCACTCCTCCTTTCGGTTACACCTACTCAAAGGTTGTAAGCTTTATTTTGGGGCATTTGAGCACACTGATGTTGTTTGTAGCCTAAAAGCTCCAATTTTGTTTTATCTGTGAAAATAACACATCCATAGAAGCTTTGTGGCTTGTCCAAATGCATTTTGGCAAATTTCTGTACTTATTTTTAATTTGCTTTCAATATCGGTGTCCTCTTTTGTCATCTTCCATAAATCCACTTTGGCTCAAACAGCGAAAATGATCTGACAATAATGTGCCCTGACCTTGGAGTTCATCTCTAATCTCTGGAAGTCGTTCTGGGCTTTTGAGTTACCATTTGCATTATTTGTCACTTTAATTTGACATCAGTTTTCTTATTTTGACCAAGTTATATGAAGTTGGCTATAAGGACCTCAAACGTGAAAATCACAAATGTGCAGCTGTGGTCACAGGAACATAAAGCTGCTTGGAGATTATTTTATAGCAATTGCCCTAGAAATCATTATATATACTATATATATATATATA
>JBBPBX010028377.1:13223-23363 GCA_038048925.1 Garcialebias charrua
GATGTTTGATTGGACAGCAAGAGCAAATGAGTCAGTTCCTGCAGAAACTTTGATAGGGACTGCCACATGGCAACCATTTAAAAATTTACATGACAAAAACGCCTACGTTTTGATTTATATAAGTGTATCTTAGAAGATGTGGTGGTAGGAAGAGTTTGTTCGATAACTTTCGAACGGTCTTGTCTCGGTCTCGGACATTGAGGACTCGGGTTTTTATTTCAAGACTAGTCAAGACCACAACTGTGGAAATAAAACTAAATTGGCAGAATATTGTCCAGTTTATTTGTCAACATCCTTGTTTTTAATGGATGCAAAACGTACTGATTCAAATCCAAGTAATAACATGACTAATTTCTAAATGCATGTTTTTGTTACCGCTGTCATGCCCACTCCCTTTCACTCGCATACAATACAGACAACAGATCGTAATGTCACAACTAGGAGTGAAAGTAAGCCGGTACGGATAATCTGTGAAAAGACTGAGCTCCAAGAGTTGATGTCTTGGTCTCGACTTGGTCTCGCCCTCTTTGGTCTTGGTCTCAACCCTACTGGAGAGCCCTCATGTCCTGCTGAGACTCACGCTGCAGGATACGGATCTGATATTTCTTTCTGTTTTGTCTCAGTAAGACGCTGAATACTGTACACATATAATTGGATTTATGATAATAGGTTTCCTGCTTTTTGGAATTGGCTTGTTCCTGGTCTATCAACATACAAAGAAGATGGCTGCAGCTAATTTTGCCCTCGTCAGGCTGCCTGCCTTGTGAAGGTTTGGTTCGTGCTTCGAGGACTCAAAATCAGCTGATTTACGAGCTAAACCGTAAGATGGAAGTGATTTGTGAGAATCACAGGCCACCCGTGTCTTCTGGGACTTGCCAGCATGTTGGAAAGGACCTTGGAGGAGCCTCATAAGCATGGACCAGTGGAATGCCCACTAATCTGTCCATTTTGGATCTTGAAAGTTCCAGTAGGACTCGAGGCTGACAAGAAAAAACAGTCAGGCTGAAAAAAAAAATCAACAATTGTGTTTTTTCTGAATCTGATTCCCCCCGGTTGGCCTCGAAAACAGGCCAGCATATCAAATCCCTCCTGGGAAATGTGTAAACTAAGGAAAAGTTTCCACTATTGCACCCCCCTCCCCACTCCCACGAGAAATTCTGTGGAGGCTTATCAGAACTGTGCCAGCTGACCAACATCTTATCAGGACTATGGTCTATCTGGAAGTGCTTCATGGTTCGCCTTGCCGTCAAATGCACATGTAATGTGTTAATAAATGTGCTGGCTGGTTGAGTATTTTTATGTCTTAAATCGTGTCCTAATAGGACAAGGTGTGAAGAGATATTTTTTGTAATGCTACTATCCTCTCCTCATGACTTTCCCCCTTTTCTATCTCCAGTAGCAGCAGCAACGTGCACTCTGCCCATATTTCGGATGACTGTACGAACATAATTTCACTGTATTTTGGTACGATTATAACAAAGCTTATTCTAATTCTGAAATTAAGTTGCCATGGTAACTCAAAATGCCAATAAAAGTAATAGCACACATCATGGTGCCAATCCGGTCATTCTGATATAAAATGTATGGGGGTACATTTAGTTGCTTGGGCCGCATTAAAGTTGACGCAAGAGTAAGATATAAATAAAGTTAAGAAACCCTTTGTTAGGTGGATAATAATAAGTGCTGCCTCTTACTAGGCAGTCCCCAAAAAGTGGGAAAGCAGCACACAGCATTAATCTTTATTGGTTTCAAGGCCATAAATCTCTACAGCCTCAGTGCTTAAGCAAATACTAATATGATCACAGGGAGAAAAAAACAAAGACTGGGGAGCAACATGGCTGATGCCTCCATATGTGCCTGCCATTTTTTCCCTATGTGTTGATTCTTGTAGGAAGAGAGAAGAGGGAGGCAGTGGCTGTGGCTGCACGTTACACTGCCGGGTAACCATCGTCTTGAGTGAGGACAAGATTTGTGTCTTGAGCCGGTCTGGTTATATACGCTATGAAATTAGAAACAGAGGCCAGTTCCCTAATCATTTTCAAAACGGTACAAAAAAAAAGCTAATTTGGTTGGGTAACAAAAGAAGGAATATTTAAACAAAAGACTATATTTGCAAAGATAAAGAGGAAAAAGAACCATCGTGTTTTTAGACTGCTGGTTAAACAAAACGTGCTTTACATTTGTTGCACACGTTGTTAACCCTTTCTTGTGTGTTGGACTTTTGAGTTTTGCTTGAACTTAGGAAAAACAAAGAGTTCACAAAGATGTTCTCACCCTGCATCTGGTAACTGTAGGGGGCCTGTCCCGTCTGTGGTGTGGTGAAGCCGGAGCTGTAGCTCAGGAAGCCCGTCTGTCCCGGGGATTGGGACTGGCTCAGACCCCCCTCGGTCTTTATGCCTGCCCACAATGGACCTAAATCAGTTAGTGACACCAGATCGGTTTGATGCACAGACAAGAGTCAACACAGTTTTAAATTACACTGGACACAGCAAAGGGACTCCGCCTCTGTCTGTTAGCAAGACACGCTAATCACAATGGCTGAGCTGTGATTATCTGATAACTGTTTTTCACCATTCTCTGCTGTTGAGGAATATTATCTCGCACCGGGTTCTGTCACCGAAGGAGCTGACTGCTGGGCTGAAAATTTGTGCTGTAATTGTTTTGTTTACTGATAAAGTTTATAACAACTGTTATTAATACCATGTAGGTCGCAAGTGCAACGCTGCACAAGTAATGACACATTTGGCTCGTGTTTGTGACTTACACTGACCACTGTCTTGGCTGATTCAGCCACAGTTAGTAGTGTCTACGCAGCCGGACTCCGTTCAAATAAACAGTGTAAATTCCTGCACATATTGGAGAATTTTTCAGGGTCAAAACACTTCACAGACTTTGGACAAATAAAGCCATGCACTGCAAGCTTTCTCTCGCAAATGCCAGAGAAAACTGGTTTCTGTTTTTAGATTTGTATCGCTAATCTTTCTGATCTGTCAGGGGAAAAAGCTTCGCAAGCAAATTCTACGTTATTGCACTGACAGAGAAAATACAGGCACTAAACAACAGCTCAGCATCTCTGCACCTCTGGGAACCTGGTTTGGTAGGTCTTGCTTTTGACCTTCAGCAATGAAAATGAATACATTCCTATTTTTCTCCTAATGTTTTCTAATAAATGTGTGAATACTTCTGTGTTGAGATCCATTTTTCAGCACCTTCCTCGTTCCACAACTGTTGTGCTATTTCAACAAATCACATATCAAAACGTTCAGCTCTTTCAGGAAAATCCTGCGATGACTTTTGGTATTGGTGCAGCTTCTTTCAGCATCCTTGTGCAAATTTAAACTTTTTTCAGCTACTTTTAGCTGTTTTGTGATCCTTTTCAATCAATCAATCAATCAATCAATCAAACGTTGTTTATAGAGCCCTTTTCAGCAGCCAGAAGGTGCACAAAGTGCTGAACAATACAGAAGTATATTTTATATTATTTCTGCTTTCTCAATTCAGGACAGTGTTAGTTTTACTATTTTATGCTTATGTCTATTATTATATGTTTCAGTGTTTCAATGTTTAGATGTTTATTGTTGCACCGAGGGACTGAGAGAAACGCAATTTCGGTCCTGTGTATGTCCTGTACAGTACATATTGCAGATCTGACAATAAAGTTGACTTTGACTTTGACTTTGACTAACTACAACCTTTTTGTGCTTCTTATAACTTCTTTCTGCCAACTTCAGCTTGTTCTTTCAGCTTATTTATGCGTTTCACGTTTTTCTGCTATTTCAGCTATTATTTAGCAGTATTTATGCTAAATTTAGCTTTTCAGCTAATTCCACATTTTTGCACTCATTTCAAAAAATTTCAGACTAATTCAGCAAAAATGTGCTCTCTCTCTACTTCTTTCTGTTAATTTCAGCTTTTTTAGCTACTTTTACAGCAGATTTTTTTTGGTGCTAATTTCAGCCTTTTCCCCCCTGTTTTCAGCAAGCTCTTCTGCAATAAGCATTCACATTGCATTTTCACAGGGAAGACAATTTATCTTGTTAAAAGTGGAGTTGTATGAGCGATCGATGTAAATCTTACCATAAGCTGAGATCCCATAGGGCTGTCCAGGCTGGGGGTAGCTAGCATACGCTGCAGCCTGCTGCATTCCTGTGGTGTACTGTGTCTGTCCATACGCAGCCATGTTTTGAGACGAAGGCGTGGGGAGAATATGTGGATATGTCCTGCTATTAGAATGAAGACACAAAAAGAAAAGTGAGACAATAATACAGGAAGAAAGCGAGCCAAGTTTTACTTTTAAATCCACAAAATCAACTTTACTAACTGAGAAATCCCTTTTGATTGGGCTGCTTTTTTTTTTCTAAACAGGCAACCACGCCATAAGACAGATATCCCACCGCTCGTATACAAGAAGAAAGAACAATAAATGGCAAAGGAAATTCTTGCAGGATAATAATTGCAACAGATTTCAGAGTGCACAAACTGAACACATCCAAGCAAACAAAGCCAGTCTGAAAGCCTCAATCTAGCAGAAGGATCTAATTACAGGTCCAAATGAATCTGGATGCTGTGTTTTTTTTAAACATAAAAATAAAAGAAATCTTACTTGGAAGGGTAAATCTGTGGAGAGAACTGGTGAGTTTGTCTTGGGCTGAAGCCACTGGTTCCAATGGCTGAGGAGAGTCGAAAAGAAAAGAGGCAAGCACGTATTTAAATATTAAGAAATAAGGTAAATATTGTACTCTGCCAAAAAAGAACTGCTGGATTCCAGGGAAAGAGGAATAACATTGCTTTACTCTATTTATTGTTGTAAACTTATTTAAGGTTGAGCAGTAATACAGCTAAATAATTTGGTAAGAACATGGGGGTTTTGTGCTGACATGGGTTCTGGGGCTGCTATGATGAGCAGCGGTATAACCACCCACTCCATGGATCATAGCAGGGCTATTCAACTAGTGGCCCAGGGGCCAAATCCAGCCCACAGGTGAGCTCAGTTCGGCACAAACTTACTTAATGACAATAACTGCTGGATGTCCGGCTCCTGAACTCTTGGCTTTAGTAACTGTGGCCCCCTGAGCAATTTAGTTGAATAGCCCTGGCCTATAGCTTCAGCTGTCTTGAACCTTTTTAACCACAACAACATTGGAAATGACAACTTCTCCTGCAGGTAGATGGCTACTGAATAGTTCTTAAACCGGGGGTGTCTAAACCTTTTCATATGTGGGCCACTCGTGGGCCATAAAAATATGAATTTAACTCTCAATGTGAACAATATTTTGAAGAAAGGACAAAAGTATACTAATTTGGGTGAATAAAGATTTTCAATTGTTATAGATCCAAATCATTAAAAACCTCCTAAACACTAAGCTTATCATTTTATTATGAATGATTTGATTTATTGGGTCTATGTTTGTTGTTTTATTGTGATTTGAAAGTTCCTTTTAGTCTGTTCTCAGCAATAAAAGCATAATTTGAGTAAGTGCCCTTTTAAAGGGGGGTCGTCCTTTAAAAATCGTCCAGCTGTCAGTCGCTGCAACCGATTAGAAGGTTTGATAAAGTTGCTCAACTCGTATGTAGATGATACTACGTTATAGTCAATTAAAAATGTTTAATTTCCCTCTTGATTATTTTATCAACTGTAACATTTAGCCAAGTTTTATGACTCATTAACCAAATGTTTCCGTTCTGGTAGAAATCAATGAAGGTTTTTGGTGCTTTGCACCATGAAGTGAAAATAAAAGCTTACACAGGCACATGTTTAAATTTTGTTTAATTTTGCTCATTTTGAGAAGATTGTTTTTCATATTTTTTGCTGTTAAGCCTAAACATTATATATAAAAAGAATTTAAAAAAAGAATTAACAACTACATGTACCGGTAATTTGCAGAAAGTCTGCATTGACCTCTTAAGCCTGATGGACAAAATTATACCATTCTTAAACTGCAGTTGTGGGCCGCACAGAATCACTGCAAGGGCCACAAATGGCCCGCGGACCACACTTTTGTTGTATTCTTGCTTTAAAACATTGACAACATCGTTCGTTTGTGTTGCTAATTTGCATCGGAACAAGAATATTTGTTTTAAAATTAAATTTACGTGTTCCTGTTATTTCTCAGGAAAATGCTCAACTTAAAAAAAAACCGAACTTTACATAAAAACACACGCTTTGGGGCTGTAAGTGATAATTGAAGTATTAAGTTAAATAATATGAAATATATAAAAAATAAATAATATAAATTAAATATATAAAAATAAGAAAATAAATAAATAAAGCAAATCCACAACTCATAATCGCCGCTTTGATATGCATGACAGATACGCAGAATTTATTTAAATAAAAATATTGACTGCCCTTTTTTTTATAGATTAAATTTGACCAAACAATCAGAATCCAGACAGCAGCAATATCAACATGTATAATTATTATTTCTTTGCATGAGGAATGGCACACTTTTGAAACATCAATTGCTTTTGACATACAAAATGAGGGCTTTAGTTGTGGGGGAGCACTAACTGTAAGAAACAGTAAGCCCTCACGTTATTAATACAGAACACTTTTCCCACATCGGCAGCACCTGCCACTGGACAAAACTTTCTCCTCTGAGCAGAGCTTTGGGTTTCTCCGCGAAGGATGTGGGATATACGATTACTAAATTTCATCAATATCGTCAGAGGCAAAAGTTGTACAGTTATTTATACCTTAAGAGCGTCAGGTATTGAGTACTTAAGATAAATAGCTGCTAAAATACAGGAAAATTAGCAGCAAAGTAATATCATGACTCATGAGGACATGCTGCTAGACAAAACTTAAAAACCTGTAACTAGTGATCATCTTGACTTTACGTTGCAGCCTTGACCTGTTTTTAGCAGTATTTTTTGCACGTGTGTTTGTTTCTTTGCTGAGAGGAAGATAGTTTTATAGGTTATAGTCCTCACTGATGTGGGAACTAGCAGAACGAGCAGCACACACACACACACACACACACACACACACACAAACACACTCCAAGTGCAGCATTTAAATATGCTGACAAAGTCTCCGGTTTTTAAACACACAGACGTTTTGGCTGCTGGTCTGTTTCCTGAGGCTCGGCTTATCAGCCGCCCATCTCCAGGCTCATCTCACCATTGGTTCTGTTGTTGCATGTGTGTGTGTGTGTGTGTGTGTGTGTGAAGCAGCCAGACACAAGTGCGCACACACGTACACACTCTCAATCGTTCACACCAACCCTCTCCTCTCACCTGATCCTGAGAAGCTGTCCAGAGCGCCGTCCGCTACCGAGGAGACGATTTCGCTGCTGCTCATTGGCTCTGTTTTAACTGCAAACAAAATACATGAAATAAAGTCCCACGGTCAACAAATTGTATCAGGAAATACTTTTCTCTTTTTAAAATTTCTAAAAAAATAAAATAAAATAAAAAGTAGATGTAAGTAGCCAAACACCTTTTCCACAGTATTTCAAGATCTCCTAATTTAAATGTAATCTAATTTCTAGTATATTTTATTATAGCAGATATAAATCAACACCTATTAAGTGGTTATTATTTTATAATCCTAATCATTCTAACAGATTTTGAAATACTATTCAAAAAAGGTAAGAAAACATACATTTAAAAATGGGTTCAAGGTTTTAAGAATATTACAAATTGCATATATTTGGCAAAGCTTGTACTATTTTAATCTACTAAAATACGCCCCAGTTGTCTAAATTAAATAATAGAACACAGGCTTGTCAGTAGTACACTTTGAACTGAAATATAAACTCTTCCCTATTGCTGGGTTGCAATCACGTGACCCGGAAGTGGCGGGAAATTCAGATGCGGGGCAGGAAGTGATTTTCCCCAGTTCAAAACACAGCAGAATGGATTACAGCAAGTATGCCAAAGCCCTAAATAAACTGGCGAGGACGAGTTTTGGGTTAACCATTTAGGATCAAAAGAAGCTTTAAATGGTTGTCGACTTGTTTCTGCCCGGGTGAGTAGTGAGATGTATTATTTATTTAGTAATTAGCCTATGCTAACTACGCTATCGCTAATGCTAACAACAAGTTTAGTTAGCCCCCTGTTATTTCTATGTGCGTGGATCTACTTAAAAATAATATATTTAGCTTCTGTAAAGCCAAATTCGTGCTGGAGTTGTATGTGTTAACGTTGAGTCATATGCATTTCTACACTGTAGGTCAGAGATCTACAGTAACTCCATTAAAAAGGTAAGTTAATGTACTGAAAATATTATGATTTTTTTTGTTTTGATAATACAGTATCATCAAGGTGATCGTATCTTCTTTGTAACTTCAGATACTAGCTGGTTAAACTCAAGGTGGCCATACATGGGAGCCTCACCAGATGGAGTCGTTTCATGTGACTGTCATGGAGCCAGGGTGTGTGAAATCAAGGTAAAATTTATTTCTCAAAAGGTTTGGACTACTGCACTGCAGACTTTGCACACCTCACAGTATGAATGTTACAACTATAATTTTTTACTCAAATCTTTGTTGTTTGCATATTTCACAGCATGTAGCCGTAGTTTTGGGGATGGTCTTGCCGTTTGTGGGATGTTGCCTTGTTTCCAGTTAAAAAATGTGTGACCTTTCCATCACCTTTTAAAACTTAGTCCAGATTAATACATTCTTACCTGTGGAACACACCTGGTTGACAGAGACATAAATATAGTCTCATTTTCTAACATTGGTGTTGGATAGTGAAATGAGTGAAACACAATCTTTAAAAAGTATCATATTGAAATGTTTTGGAGACTACCGTATTTATTTTTTATGTCTAAGTTTCATTGTCTTGTCCTTCAGTGCCCACAGAGCAAACAGCATGAAGTCGGTCTGAGGATGTGTGCTGGACAGCCTGGTTTTTGTCTCGTCGTCTCGTCAAGGTTGGAGATTCTGTACAACTGGATAGGAACCATCCTTATTACCATCAGCTCCAGGATCAGATTCACATTGTGGATGTACAATATTGTGATTTTGTAGTATGGAGTGAAAATGATATTTATGTGGAAAGAATTCTGCCAGATTCTGCCAGAAAGAATTCTGCCAGATGGGAACAGCAGTTCCCAAAATTCAGCACTATTTTACACATTGCATCCTACCTGAAATCCTGGGACAGAAATCCACACGTGACTAACCAATCTAAGAATCAAGAATGTTATTTGGAGTAGTTGATGAAAGGAGTTTGAAAAGTTTATACAAATTTAAACAGTTGCTCTTTTTTTCCCCAAAAACATTTGTCACTACCATAACATGTTTCAGCTACACCTGTAGCAAGCACTCTGCAGAAGGGTCATGTGATGTTGTTACATGTCATGACAGCTGTTTTTTATTTACAATAATCTTAATTGAAAAGTTAAGTATGTTAAATCAAATGATATATTTAAATCAATATGAGATTAGCTTGTGAATTTCAAAGGTGTTCTAATATGTTAAATAACAGCACATACAAATGTCATATGTCACAAATGTTGCAAAATGAGTCTACTTCAGAAAAATGTTTTTATTTCAATAGCAAAACTCATGTCATTTTAACTGACCAATATTCACAAAGATTGGTTATGGAGTTCATTGAATAAATTAAAAATATTCAACCTTATTGGGTAAATTTTTTTTTTGTCTTCATGAACAATTAACATGTACAAATATGGTCTGTAACAGTATTAGTGATTTAATTTACTTTTGATTTACTTTAAATGATAAATACATGTATAATCATTTAAACTTAAAATATTTATATAAATATAGTTGATTGAATTACTTGTCGCTCAGGCCACTCTATTAAGAATTGTAATCTTTCATGGAGAACATGAATCGTTCTAAAACAAATTCGAGACAGGGAGGTAAATGAGACATAGCTGCACATTTTAGGTTGTAGGCATTTTAACTGTATTTGTACTTATATAGTGTAAAATGGCCATTTTTATAGATACATATTGTAGAGTTCTAACTCTCTCTGCAGGTTCCTGAGTCCAGGGTGCCACCAGTAAGCAAAAGCTGTGTTTCATCTTGCTAATGAGCATCAGGAGTATAAGAGGCTGCAGAAGAGCCCCCTTCCCTGCTGGAGCATTGCATACCAATCAGTATTTGTGCTATTGGCCTACTTGTGTTTACCTTATTAACCAAGAAAATGCTTACCTTGTGT
>JBBPBX010028377.1:24639-36620 GCA_038048925.1 Garcialebias charrua
TCCTCAAAAACCTTGTTGTGAGTCACCAGCTGCTCCTCCACCATCCAACCACTTGCCACCAAATTACTTCTACTCACCTCCTGCGCTTTCCAACCCTGGACCAAATCTTCAGAGAATCCTCTGCCCCCCTCTCAATGCTTCAACTCGCCTACCTACTTTTAAGAAACATATAACCGGCCGGCAATACTTGCCATTCCCTCACTTCTGTCAGCCTGACTCTCCTCCTCCTTCCCCAGGTTTCCCAGATTCCCTGTTGTAAACAGAGTATATAACTTCACCGTAAATAAACTGCTTTAATTCTTTAAGAGTTTGAGACTGTTTACCTCACTCCATATTTTCTGGGTGTTCCGTTAGTGTGATACATATGGAAAAATAATATTTTTGATTTTCACCAATAAAAGAAACTTTAAAATGAAAAGTAAAAAGAAACATGCTTTTATTGCGTTAAGATTTATCCATTTAGTTTATTTCAGCCTCCTTTCTGAGCTATTTAAATCTAGTTGTTCAGCCTCTATTATGAACTTCTAATTGATGGAGTGATCTTTTTTCATGATATCTCATGACCCCTGGAAAGCTATTAGACATAAATGCAAGACAGCCACTCAATAAGTAAATTATTGCATCACAATGGTAGGATTTATAAAATCTCTTACTGACAGTTTCTGACTCAGCAGTTGTACAGGTAAGTTCTGTAGGTTTATGGGTGAGTAATGCATGCACTACCTGTTGCATGCCAACAGCAGGTAGTACTAACCAAGTGTATACTGAATCTGACAAACACTGGTAAACAACGTGTAAGGATGTCACATGTATGTTCAACCAAAACAAAGTGCAGGATACCTGACCTTATAGTCTCCAGTTTATCACTTTGTTATTCAAGATGGGGGGTGTGATTACATCAGAGATAACCTTTGAGCCCCTTCTCATTTGCAATAGTGAGAGACAGGCTGGCAGATAAGGTCAGGCAGGTGACCTCGTGGACCATGATGTTTTGCAGACATTGTGATCAGTGAACGAAAACAGCAGGTGGAAGAGAGCCTAAAGAAGTCAAGGGCTGTCTTGGAGTGAAGAATAATGAAAGTATGTACGAGCAATAAAATGAAGGTGTGGTAATGAACGAGAGAGAGAGACATTTATTTGGTTGTGCCTAAAATGAACAGGATGAGAAAGGAGTATTGCTCAGGTTTGGAGACAAAGTTTCAAACACATGGTTTTGACATGTGCAGAAGAGGGATGGACAGTAGAAGCTGTCAGGGAGGAAGAAAAGAGGAAAACCACATGGATGAAGTGAACATAAATACACAGAGCGTTATTGTGATGGAAGAGGGAGTTCAGCCAATGTGACGACAACTAAAGAGATCAACTGTAAGAAGAAGATATACACTGCCTGGCCAACAAAAAAGTTGCCACCTGGATTTAAATAAGCAAACGGGTACCCACCTCCTATTGGATAATTACTGCATGGGTGATTATCTTTCAACTGGCAACAAGTTATTTAACCCCAACTGGTGCAATGAGTTGCTTCTCATAAACATGCGGAAAGACACATTGAATGGTCGTGGAAAAGATGTCAGTCTGTTTGAGAAGGGTCAATTTGGCATGCATTAAGCACAGAAAACATCCAAGGAGATTGTAGAAACTACTAAAATTGGGTTAAGAACTGTCCAACACATTATTAAAAACTGGAAGAAATGTGGCCAGAAAAAATCCTGAATGATCATGATTGGCAATCACTTAAACGTTTGGTGAAATCAAATAGAAGAAAAACAACAGTAGCACTCAGGGCTATGTTTAATAGTGAAAGAGCATTTCCACACGCACAATAAGAAGTGAACTCAAGAAATTGGGACTGAACAGCTGTGTAGCATTAAGAAAACCACTAATCATTGAGGCTAACTGGGAAAAAAGGCATCAATTTGCTAGGGATTGGACTCTGGAGCAATGGAAGAGGGTCATGTGTTCTGATGAGTCCAGATTTACCCTGTTCCCAGAGGCGGTCCTCCCTATGGGCAATACGGTCTGTTGCCCTGGGCGCAGTCCAGCAGGGGGCGGCAAAGCAGAAGAAGAAGGAGAGACACTGCGCCTCGATTATTTTTTATTTATTTTTAATCTTTTACAACTTTTGTTTTTAACAACATAACACAGAACACCACTACTGCACTGCTCCTGTGCCGCCCCACCCTTCATTTATTCACATGTCCTCAGTTTAATCACCACAGCAGCTGCTGGGGCACCGTGCACCTTTTCCACTTTCACTTTCGTTTCAGTTAGGTGCGCGAAGGTGACACTACGTGCGGTCAGTGAAAAGATCATGGAAGGGAGGAAAAGTAAGGGTGGTGCAGAGAAGAGAAGGAAAACAGACACAGCTGTTGAACTTTGCTGCAAACCACAGTTCAAGTTAATTATGAAGTCACTTAATTTTGTGGTGTGTGGCATTGTGACATAACATTCTGTTAAATAATTTAAATAATATATGAGTCTGGTGAAGACCTGCTCTATATGAAAAGTGCCCTGAGATGTCAGATGATTCAACTCTCTAATGAAATTGGCCTGAATTGATCAAAAGTCTTGGTAAAAAGGGGAGATTTGTGCAATTATGACAATTTTTTAATGTGATTTAGAGCCAGGGTGATGAGGGGATTGTTCCTGTCAGTATGAAGGAACAGGTGAGCTGTTCTAACTGTGTGTGAACAAACATTAGTAATATAAACACTTTCTAAACAACAGTAGTGACTCATTATATTTTTATCATTAAAAGTAAGATAATAAATGCATAAAGCAATGAAAGGGAATAGTATGACAGAAATATGAAATAAACCTGCATATTTTGCCATTGAAAATATATTAATTGGTTAAATCAAAATTAGTTTTCCGTATAAAATGTACTAAATCTTTACAGATTATTGTTCTGATGCAGGCTCAATAAATGTAGTCCTCTGGACAGATTCTTCTTTGTATCAAAAAGACTTATTCAGTCTGAGGAGCTGTGACAAACTCAGTCATCTTTCCTCCTTGATAGAGAGGAACGATGGTTTGAGAGAGGAGTAAAGGAGGCCATCTTTGTGAAAAGAAACCGTCCATCATTAAACAGAGGTGGAGGCCTCCGGGTTCAACTGTCCACCTCTCACAATGCTGTTATTGCTAGTATCTTACCGTTCACATAAAATATTTGATAATGTTCTTATGGAAACAATTTTTGAGTAATGTTCATAATGTGTTAATGCTACATGTTTGTCTCAGGCTACTTCTTGTTCTGCCATTAACTCTAAAATAGTTATTGAATAGATTATATATGTAGGTAAAACTAGATGTTGAACAACCCATTAAAATACACCAGAATCACCAAAATGCAGGAAATGGCATCTATTTTATTCAAAATTTTCTGAGAGAGGACCGCCACTGGCAATCTAGCGGCCGGGGGGGGGCGTTGGGGTTGCTCGCCCAGGGCGCCAAATAGGCTAGGACCGCCTCTGACCCTGTTCCAGAGTGATGGGTGCATCAGGGTAAGAAGAGAGGCAGGTGAAGTGATGCACCCATCACGCCTAGTTTCTAGTCATCAATATAAGATCTTGGTGAAAAATTAATGCAACACTGGCTGGAAATGAATCTTGTGACATTGCAGAAGCTTATTGAAACAATGCCACAGTGAATGCATGCTGTAATCAAAGCTGAAGGTGATCCAACAAAATATTAGTGTGTGACGTTGTTTTTTTGGTGTCAACTTAATTTTTTTGGACAGGCAGTGTATTTTTATGGTCTATCTTCAAGTCAAAATAAATATAAAAAAAAAAAAAACATGATGTTTTGCCACTAGATACAAGTTTATATAAGAAAAAAGGAGTAGTGCTGTTTTGTTAAATCGAGCACACCACAGAAGGACTCCTTGACAACAGCTCTGAGCCAGCGGGACATCTGATGTGATGTGACATACGCTCATCATGTCATTGTTGCCATGACTGCTGTGAATCAACGCTGAGATGTCAGTCGTTCTAAAATGAAGTTTGACAGATCTAAAGACTATTTCTGACAGGTGAGCACCAGCAGAATGAGCAAATGTTAACCCCAACAAATCAGCAGCTTCAGAGGAAAGTTCAAACAGCATCTCATCTCTTGGTGGGCTTTGAAACACAAAAAGCTGCTGCAGAGGCCCTCTTAACACCAGATGCAGTTGAATTGTGTTAGTTTATACATGGAGGAAACTAACTGGCCTAAATTGCTTCTTTTCTCAGATTAAAATAAAAACAATAGTTGAAGAGAAACACAATACACCCATTAACTGAGTGAAATAAATCCCATTAAAGGGTGCACTTTTGATTTTACTGTATTATTCTGTAATTTAAAGCTAGGGTATGTAGCTTTTTTTATGAACATATTTCTTTTCTCTGTCACTATTGTAGTGGACCTACCCAGGGTCAAACTAAGGTTTTTGAACTGTCCAGTGATGACCTTTACTGACCTCTCAGTAAAGCAAGACATTTACCACAAAATCATTCCATTAGTTGTAATCTGAGAATATAGTCATCAAAAGAGACTATTTCTATCTTTGATTTTATTCTAATGTGATCAAAAGAATAACTTTTGTCATTTTCATGATATATGTTATATGCTGTTATTCTTTAAATGTGAAACATCAATGTGTCATTTCTGCAAGTGAAAAGGTGTCAAAGTTCAGCTAAAATGTCAAACTGACTTACACTGAAATTGTTTTTGTCGAGTTTCAGCTAAAACTCTCATCTAGCGTCTGAAAGTCTCTCACTCAGATACTTTTCCTAAACAATTTCCTTCTCTGCGCTGAATTTCACCTTGAATAGTGATAACAAGTGGACCAATGAAAAAGAGACAAGCCTCACTCCTCTCTTTGATCCTTCTTTAAGTTCTAAGCTGTTGCTGGAACGTGAGAGTTTCTGGGAACTTCAAAGAGATGTGAACCTTTCCCAAAGAGCTGGGGTACGTTTGGTCAAGAGCTAACGACCTTCGTCTTCAGCTAAGGACTGATAACCTGCTGTTATGAGTCCACGTCGAATGAGCGTAAGCTCAAAACTTTGTTATTCCTTCCTGGAATAAGTTATCTTGAGCCAAAAACCACGACTGCCACGGCTTCTGCCGACGAAAGCGAGTATCACCGACACCGACAAGGTAAACACGTGTGGAGTCCAGCTTGGACTTGCGGGACCGACGACTCGTTCGTCCAAGGCTGATCACAGCTCTTTACCAGAACCGAGGCGGACGTCTTAAGGTAAAGGAGCCGCTGTTTGCTTGCTGGAGGTGTGATGATATCTTAGCTGGACGCGTATGGAAGAGTGTCATCTGGTTTCATAAATGCAAGATAAACTTCCTCTCTTAACCTCCCAATTCTTCTTAAATCTTTCCTCCTCTCCTTTCCCTCAATTCTAAGCTGGAAACTATTTTAAGCTAAAGAGCCCACAGACTAAATATGTTAACATCCAGTATTGAAGTCTGTTGTGTTGAATTTAAGTGTGCTGACGTATTAAATTGAAAGAAAGTGAAATCATATCAATCAAGTGTAATGGTGTTAATTTAGTGATTTATTTTAAATAAATGGTAGTGTCGCCTGGCATACCAACTAAGTTAACGTCTGTGTCACTTAATGGCTTTGTTTATTTATCCATCGTAAAGATCACAGAAATATTGGGTAAATTGAAAAAGAAAAGAATCCGTGAAATTACTATTCAATCTGAATAAGTAAATTAATTAAGGTAAAGAGGTCAGTATTAATATTGACCTCCTCATAATCCTTTACATCTGGTGGCCCTCGTACCGGTTTCTGAAAGTTTATTGATAAATCTGTGGTCTCTCATGAACTGTAACGTCATGTTTGCATATTAGGATCCAAGTTTTAAACTCTAAGGATAATAATTTTGGCTGGAAGTGTCAAGACAGGCAGATTCTGCATGTTTTTATCATTTGAAGCTGTGAGATTATTATCGTTTCAACTCTGTTACACGCTGTTGGAAGCATTCAGGTGAAGTTTTGTCAGCCCGTGGTCTGTGGGGGTTCTGGTTCCGATCCAGTTCACGCACGGACTCCTGTACAACGCTTTGTTGAAATGACCGCCGAGTCATAGAACCTGAAAGCTAATTTAACATCTACAAGATTGCTGTTGTGGTATTTTACATTTTAGAGCAGGTCAAAGAAGCATATTACTGTTAGAACGTTGTCGAATGGGTTCAGACCCGAGTTTTCTGCTCCACTAAAAGTGGACCAGAACCGACCTTGACGCGCTCCGAGAGAGTCCGTGTTTGTTCAACAGCTGCAGTGCTGTGTTACTGAGCGTAACTAAGTTGGCCTGTCTAGGTGTGTTCGCCGCATGTTTCAGAATTTTGGGAAGTTAATTTGTAGCGTTTGAGTTGTTTTAAGAGTCTATAAAGTTGTGGTCTGCTGTGCAAGCTAACGTTAAAAAGACGTGTCCTGCATGTCTGTTTATGAGCTGTGATTGGATAAACGAGAGCTGTGAGCTGTCAATCACTCGTGGCGAGCGCTGATTCGCTGTAGTGGGAACGCACGCCGTTGCGACCAACCCACTTTGTCGTCATTTCCGGTACTGCATTGGGCGAAGGTAAGAAAACTTCATTCACCATGAACGCTTGGGAATGAACTACAAACGCTGTGATTGATTGGTTGACGTCACGTATCTGTTTAGCGAGCTCCGCCTCGCTCAACGGAAGCTGGTGACGCGCTGCGTCGACCCGCCTACTTGTGTCGTCATTTCCAGGTGCACTTCGGGTGACAAGCAGTTCACACACTCACAGGACAAACGGAGATTTCACTGAGAGTTTAAACACTCATTTAAAGCCATCTAAACTGTCTAACAACATAGATTTGTCTCTGACAAGAACGTGGTTCGAGCGTTTATCACTGACACACTAGAAACTAATTCTGAAAAGGTTGTTTTTAGTTTAAATACTGAATAAACAAAATCAGTCTCTTCGTGATAACATTAAGTCTCGAAGCTGCCCCCTGTTGGTTAAAAGACGTTGACAGATGAGTTTTCTCAAAAACATCATAAAAAAGTCAGCATTTTTATGGTGAAATTACCAGCTTAAAAATTGTTCTGTACACTAACAGAAAATCCTGTTTATTTTAAATAAAAAATTTAGAATAACAGAGGTACAGACAAACATTTTTGCTTATTTTATATATAAAAGAATTTAAAATAACAAACAAAAAGTACACTTCTCGCTCCAGATACATTCTCTTGGAAAAAAGAATTAAACAAATCTGCTAAATTTTGATTCAAACAAAATCAAAACATCACGATGGCAGACAAAGAAGAAGTAGATATGGCGCTGGTCACAGACTCAGGTGCAGACCCAGAGGTGAATCCTCCTGAATCAGATCCTGAATCAGATCCTGAACCAGACCCTGAATCAGATCCTGAATCGGACAAAGAGTCAGATGCAGAATCAGATCCAGAGCCAGTGGACCCTGATCCTCAAGGCCCGGATCAAAAGGCTGAAGTTGATGAGCCAGACTGGATTGATAAGGTTTTAGGACAGCTTGCAGAAAAATTTACAGATTATGGTAAAACGATGCCTGAAATGAATCCACCAACGTTATGCTCTGAGCTGACAAAAGTGGCAAGCGGTGGCTCGAAAAAGGAAGCAAAAAAGGTCAGTATGGAGCGCTTAGCAAAGCTGGCCCTGTTACTAAAGGCAAGGTTGGACCAGGAAGTCAGAGAAAATTCAGCTCTAGAGCATGATTTGAAGCGTGAACAAAGAAAACGTAAGGCGGAAAGATCAACATTAAATGTTGATTTACAACTAGCTCGAGCTGAAGCTGAAAAACTGCAGGTGGAGGTTCAGTCACTAAAACAGTCTCAGGCGAACGATACGACTCAACTGGTTTGCGATCTTAAACAGGCTGAGATTGAACGTTTAACTAAAAGTTTACAGGAGACAAGGGAGACACGGGATGACCTCATGAAATGCCAAGATCATACTTTAAAGTTATACGAGGCGACCAAACAGCAAAATCTCAGGATTAATGCTCAACATGATGCGGCCGTTCTTGAAAAAGAAGAACTCCACAGTCGGTGTTGTGCCTTACAACGCGAGTCTATAGACGACCGAGCAGAATTAAAAGAGTGCAGGGAGAAGCTGGCCTCGACTGAATACAAATTAAACCAAGAAAAGAAAAAACGTCTGGCATTAATTAAGGGTCAGTCTCTAGATGAGCCCAGACCTCCAACACCACCGCCTAGAACATCAACTCCATCACCTAAACCACCACGCCGTCCCTTAGGGCCTCTAAAACCGACAATCCCACCGGATGCACCGGTAAGTGGATCTGATAATAACCCACAAATACCTCTATCAATGGCTGAACTACGGAATATGGCTAAAAGCATTCAAACCTTCGCTCCTGGCCCGATGGGCTCACATGAAACCAAGATCTATCTCGATGACCTTGATTTCCAGCTTCAACGCTTCCCAGAAGCTACAGCTGATGATAGAATCTGTCTGTTAAGGTTAACATCGGACAGGACAGTGCATGCTTTCATGAAGCGTCAACGAGAAGCAGTGATGAAAGACTACAGTCTTCTCTGTGCTGCGCTGATAAAGGAGTTTACTCCTTGCACGGGGCCCGATGGCATCATAGCAGCAGCTGACATCAAGCAAGGTAGGAATGAACACCCAAGGTCATATTATGACCGAATATTCCGTGCCTATTTCGGCGACAGATGCGAACCTGAAATGGAGGAGGAGGTAGGGTTTAAGTATATTTTCAGCCAAAACCTCTGCCCTGACATAAGGGAGAAAGTTCATGTCAGCGCGAACTACAAACGGAGGTCCATCGATGAAATAAGAGAGTGTGCGATAGATGTTTTTACAGGTCGCACACCAAACAAAACACCCTTTGAGGTGTGCCCGGGTGAGATGGTCAAATCCAACTCACTAGAGCTGGAAGGGGCGCGGAAAACGACTCCTTTTCCTACAAAAGGTGAGAAAAAACAGAATTTTCGACCTGACAAAACACGTAGCGAAGGTGTCCGCTGGAACTATGACCCGAAGTGGCTCAGACAAGACCCAGAGTTCGGAAGACGATTTCAAAAGGGGGGTGCACGTCCTAAAGATAGGAATGATGGTCACAAAAGTAAACCATATCACAAAAGGGGGTCCCAACAGGAACCCCCTGGTCAAGGACAAGCCCCTCCTGCCCCTCGAACGGAACAGTCCGAGACAGGCAAAAAATCGCAAAAGTTCCAGAAAAAAGGCCATAATTCTCTGTCCCCAGAGGACATGGAGAAATTACGTCGGTTGTTAAAGGGGTTGGATAATACAAACAATGATAACAAACCTGGAGTGATGTGTAGCACTATCGTTGATAGTAAGTCGGAGCACGCAAATCACGACAGTCAACAAGACACTGATGGTCAGAATGCTGACAATCAGGATAATGACAGTCAAGACATTGACAGTCCAGAGTGTGTCGGTCAACAAAACGTTGACAGTGACCATGACATTATTGTCACAGACTCTAACAGCCCCTCATCAAACAAGGGGGGGGGGAACTCAACCATCGTCGACAGTGACCCGCCACGAACTGAAAACTCAGACACGTTGGTGACTGCACTGACGGTTCAGATGAAGAAAGATTACACAGTCAGAGGTCAACGTAAACAGAATGACTGGCCGAAACCTTTAAGGTTTCTGTGTGACTTTGAAAAAAGGGGGGAGGCTATGAAAGCTTACCTGCCAATCACACTGGAAGGGGTCCTCACGCATGAAGCACTCCTGGATGGCGGAGCCGACATTACCATTATGTCAGCCAAACTGTTCGAGGAACTACGGACCGCCGCTATCGGTGTTCATAGGCAAATACCCCTTGTAAAAAGTGCTATAGAACTGCAGGGTCTCGCAGAGACGAGAACTACCCTAACAGCTATAGCTATGGTTCACATGCAGATTGGCAAAATGACATTATACCACCTGGTACATGTGTCTACACTTGATTCATTCCCATTTCTAGTTGGCCAAGACTTTATAAACCGCTTTGATGCAATTATAGACTATGGCCGACAGAAAATGTGGAGCACAGTGAGAAAGCCTCTGCCAATAAAAGTGCCTCCTAGCTGTGATACGGACTGCCTAACCGCAGGTACCGCAAAGGACACACGGGACACCTCATCTGAGGACAAGAGCCCGGTAGGTTTTTTTTTTTTTTTTTTTTTCTTCTTTTGGCTTTTTTCCCTGCGTTAGGGGTCGCCACAGCGACTAGTCGCACGAAGATTTGGCAGTTGTTTTTACGCCGGATGCCCTTCCTGACACAACCACAGACCACCGAGCAACCACAGCCCTCTGTGTGGAGCAGAGAGCTGCTATCTAGGGTTCCCGGGGGAGCAGATGGTGTGGGTTAAGGGCCTTGCTCAAGGGCCCAGAGTGGGGCAGATGAGGGTGGAGACAAGTATGACCGCTTCACTTATCCCACCCACATCTTTGATGTTGTCGGTACCGGGGCTTGAACCGGCGACCTTCCGATCACAAGCGCACCTTCTTAACCTCTTGCGCCACCACTCCCACGCTAAGAGCCCGGTAGGTGAACCTACAAAAACAGGTGAGGCAGAAGAGGCCCAACAAGAAAGCCTCCTCTGCGAGCTGAAACAATCAGCACTCACTGAACACTACCTACAACAGGTAGTAAAAGGTGTCGAGATCCAGGGATCCCACACCGAAGATGCTGTACTGTCTCCTTGGACAGATAATTCAGCAATCAGCCAAGCTCTTTATGAAAGCTTGGTTAAAAAACATATGGGTCTAGAACTGACGAAGAAAGCTTTACGCTTTCATCTCGATCCCAACAGTGAGCGGGTAATGACCGCAAATGGAGTCATTCGCCTGAACATGAACTGGAACAAACGAGAACTGGTCCACCCGTTCCTCGTGGTCCAAAACTTACCACATGCATCCTATATAGGCTCTGACATTTTGGTAAGATTGGGTGTCCGAGTGGACACCGTAAACAATGTACTGTGGTCGCTGGAAACAGACAAAATGGATTCTCCTGTGCTAAGCACAGAAAATCTCAAAGCTGGACAGACCATACCAGAAATCTGCGAGGTTGCTTGCAACCGATCCATCACAGTACTACCTCAGGCAATGAACCAGATGGTGGAAGTTCACATCATAGCTAATCAAGCTATTGGCCAAAAGCAGGCATACTTTCAACTGTCTCCTAAGTTTTACAACTTAGGACTGTCCATTGAGGTCACGAGACAAGTGAGCCTCGACTGCAGAACCACATCTGTTGCTGTGTGTAACACAGGCACGGAAGCGGTACTGATCAAGAAATACACAAAAATAGGATGGTTGATCTCCACTGATTTCCATGATTTTGAACTGAGCATTACATTTCTGGGAGGGCTCCCAGAATACCTGATCCCGCATGAATACACGGGGCAAGTCTTGTTCACAAAGCCTAAACAGGCTATAGCTCTCGTCTCTGTCAATGAGATCGACCAAGACACAGTCTGCGGGGTCGGTCTAGACCGAGACGACAGCCTAAGCTCTCAAACCTATAGTGTCCTGCCTATAAACAGGGTAAATGACACAGAAAGGGATTCATTGGAGCTCCCCAAAGAACAAGAACCCCTCTCAATTTCTTCTCAGATCGAACAGGTGGTCGCCCAAGCCGACGCCCTGAAAACTGATGGAGAAAGGGACAGACTACGTCAAGCTCTCTTAAAGTTTGAGAAATCATTTTCAACCGACTCAATGGATTGTGGGTTGACCACGCTCCACTCAGTGAGCATCCCAACCCCGCCCGAAGCTCCACCCACATTTGTCAGACAGTACAAGATTCCTCTGGCAGCGCATCAACCTATCAGGGAAATCCTTGATAACCTTCTAAAGAATGGTATCATCAGATACTGTAACAGCACTTACTCTGCGCCTTTGTGGCCAGTGTTAAAACCAAATGGTAAGTGGAGACTCACAATTGATTACAGAAAGCTAAACAAACAA
>JBBPBX010028378.1:0-21958 GCA_038048925.1 Garcialebias charrua
CTGCGGAGAAAACTCATTTCAGCCGCTTGTATCAGAGATCTTGTTCTTTCTGTCACAACCCAAAGCTCATGACCATAGATGAGGGTGGGAACGTAGATCGATCGGTAAATTGAGAGCTTTGTCTTTCGACTCAGCTCTCTCTTCACCACGACAGACCGGTACAGCGCCCGCTTCACTGCGGACGCTGCACCTATCCGCTATCCGCTTCACTGCGGACGCTGCACCTATCCGCTGCACCTATCCCGCTATCCACCTAACACGCTGCACCTAAAAAAAAAGCTTTGTAAACTCAATAATCCAGGTGAAACTGTCATAAAGTAATCAATGAAAGTTCATCACCATCCGATCAGTGTTTGGATTAAACTCTATTCAACATAGCCATTACAGCTAAATAACTTTAGCCAATGCAACACTGACCATATCTTTGTCTAATTTATAAATACTGTATGGAACTAAAACTTGATGTGGTAGTAGCTTACAGTCATTCTCAACACATACTCCAAATGCCAACGCATCTTGCAAGTTCTTGCAAAATTGTATGAGACTGTTTATACTTTGTAAAAAATGTTGACAAGGTTTAAACAAAATGGCTTTAACGTAGTCTGATATATGAGCATAAGTGGTTATCAGTTTAAAACGCTGGCTTAAAAGATTAGCAGGCATTCCTCCAAAAAACGCCAGGTTTAAAAAAAAATGTTTTTCATATTCTTCACACATCTAATGCTCAATCCTATTCTCCTATCTCATCATTTTCAGTATTGCTCTCACTCCTGTCATCCACTTTTCTTGAACTAGGTTTGCAGTCCAGTTATTATGGACTTGGAGCAGCATTCTGCTGAGATGATGGCAGCAGCGCTTGTGGGGAAGTCATTATGTGCAGATATGGAGCAAGTCACCAACTCCGTGCCACAGAGTCAGCAGCATCTGGCTGCAGGGTATTAGAAGCAAGGGACATTTTAAAAGAGAAAGGCTCTACTCCATATTTGTCAGGCCTGCTGCAGAAAAGAGAACAGGGAACACCGAGTGCTTCAAAGTTCGTGCCTGCTCCTTATGAATTATTGCTATGAAGATCTCAACGGCTCATTCAGGTCCATGTAGTAATTCCATTTCACTTTTGTCTCCCAATTCAGACCTTACAAATTAGACACAGCTGTGCACGGACACTTCTTAATTTGTTCTCAGACTTCAAATCTAAAGGCTAGATTTATTTTTTCTCAAAGAAAATAGCCAAGAATTTTCATTTCCTACAACACAAGAGCAAAACATGTTTTCATGTGTTGTATTCATTTATTCATTGGATTTTGTATTTACGGATATAAAAAAGGCTCTACAGTCTCAAAAGGTAAAAAAAAAAAAAGTTTAAAAATAAGATTGTATTTCAACAGGCGACTGTTGCTATTTCCTATCTTGCTTGATTAAAAAAAAACATGGAAAAGTTGGAGGAACCCAACAACTTCCTTTATGGGACAAGATAAAAAATAAAGTATTTACACGGAAACATATGAACTATGTTCTAAAAATAGATCTGATTTAGTTTGTGAGACATTAACTGAAGACGATGTGGTTTTTCTGTTGTAATATATGTCACATTTTTAAGTATTTTATTAAATGTCATAAAGACCACTTCTACAATAAACATCCTGCTTTGAGCTTGTGAGACAGTAAATGTTCAAGATTTGCAATTAATTTAAGAAATGAAAAGATGTACAAAAATCGTTGTAGCTCAGATGTTATGGTTCACCACTTCTTACGTGCATGTGGAGATGTGTTTTTGGAAAGACTTTGAAGCATATTGCTCTTCACCCACCTGTTGTTTTTTGCTGTTACCTGGTTTCTGCAGCTCCTGAGTGCCAGGGCAGAGCCAATCTATCACACGTGCTCCTAATCCAGTTCTGATGAGGATTGCTATTCTTAAACTCCTGTGGGACAGTAGTTCAACGCTGGATCATTCAAGCCTCAGGCTAACAGAACAGCCCCTGCTGCGTGATGAAGTTTCATTGAGTTACTAAACTGTGTTTTATTCATTGTATTTTCTTGAGTCTGGACCTGTTTGGGTTTTAATACTTATGAAAACACCTTCCTTTGAGTCTCCTTGTGATTGCCTCTTGTGACGAGCTCTACCTGTAACCACTTTCTGCCTGAGCTTCTGGAATCACCTTTGACCAAGAATACACCTTAACATTGGATATGAATCACCTTTGACCAAGAATATCCCGTAGCATTGGATAAGAATCCTATTTGAACAAGAATACACCTTAACATTGGATAAGAATCACCCTTACCATATCATACCATTTTATTTATAGAGCACTTAAAACAGTGACAAGGCCACCCAAAGTGCTGTACAAACAGAAAAACAGGCAACACATAGGCAACATACAAAATGAAGTTAAATCAGAATAGAGCCATAAAAACATTGCAGATAATAAATATAACGACCAACCTGTGTGAAGCATACATGTTCAAAACAAAGATCATCTGGTGCTGAAATCTACGGAATATTAGTGGGTTTTTAAACGGGATTTTAAAACCGAGATGGATAGGGCCTGTCTGACGAGCAGAGGTAACTTGTTCCAAAGTCTTGGGTCTGCTACAGAGAAGGCCCTGTCACCTCTGCACTTAAGACGAGTTCCTGGAACTGAGAGGAACAACTGGTCCGCTGACCTCAAAGAACGTGGTGGGACATACGGCTGCAGCAAATCAGAGATAGATCCCTTGACTAAGAATACACTTTTACATTGGAAAAGAAGCACCTTTGATCAAGAATACATCTTAACATTGGAAAAGAAGCACCTTTGATCAAGAATACATCTTAATATTGGATATGAATCACCTTTAACCAAAATACACCTTAACATTGGATAAGTTCTCCTGGCTTCCGTCCTGCCACTTTCTTCCAAACCACATACCTGTATCACCACTCACCTGGTATCTGATGCTTTTCTTAGTTAGTTCTAGATGTTATTACTGTTTTTCTCTTTCATTTGTTGTTGGATGTAACTGGGACCTCGTGTACATAATCTCGTTTTCATCTCATGGACCACATGCGGTGCAAATGACAATAAAGACTCTCTGACTCTGACTCTCCACCCTCTTCTCCTGTTGACCCCAAGTGGCAGACTGAAAAAAATCAACTGAGACAGAAGTACAAAAATAAGTGTCTTTATTTACAGCTAGAAGTTTTGGGGCTGTAAATGAAGAAGGGACTAGGTGAATATCTGGAAGACTCTCTAGGTAATTAACCATTCAGGAGTGGAGTAAGTTTATATTACTGAATAAGTATTTCTTGTAGTTGGAGCCAGAGGGGAGAGCTGTGAGATCCTAGGTTCCAGTAGATCCTTAGTCGTAGAGAGAGATGAGTACCGTTGGAGAGAGGAGCAGGTTGTTCAGAGGGTGAAGACTGGTTCTTCAGGCTGAAGGCTTTGTTTAAATGTGGGACACAATCAGAACGAGTCGAGATCTCAAGGAGCAAGGAGACCTTGGAAGGCTAGAGGAGTCTAGGACTTGGAGGTCTCTGCAGAAGATCACAGAGAAGGGCTTTTAGAGACAAAATGTCAGGAGACACTTTAGTAGCTGTCAATTACATTTACCATAGGAATGGTAACAAAGAGAAAGGAAGATGAACTCCTGGAAAGAACAGAAATGTGGATGTTACGTGGGATTCTTGGAGTATCCCTCAAGGATAGACAGCGAATTGGCAATATCAGAAAAAACGCTTGGCGTGGCATGCATTGCGAATAAGATACAGGAATCAAGAATGAGATGGTATGGGCATGTGCAGCGAAGGGTAGATGAAAACAAGGTTTAAAAAATGCTATTAAATGGAAGATATGCTGGTGAAGATTCTCAGTCATCCAGGACATGATAAAATCAAAAAAAGGCGTTCAATACAGAAACAACTGGACTTTATTTGTTACAGAAGACGTTTCGCTTCTCATCCGAGGAACTTTCTCAATTCAAAGAGCAGAGTGAGAGAGCAAGGTTTTAAAAGGCTAAGAAAAGAAACAACATACCTATGTAAATTGACAAATCCCACCTCACACATTAACAGTAAGGGGATTCTTAAGAAACGTCTTCTGTTGCAAATAAAGTCCAGTTGTTTCTGTATTGAACGCCTTTTTTGATTAAATGGAGAGGTTTTCAGTCAACGAAGCAGGGGATGGCAGAAGAGGTGGATGGAAATGATCCAGCAGGATATGAAGACACTCCATCTCACAACAGACGATACACGAAACGGAGCAAAATGGAGAAGGAGGATCCATGTGGCTGACGGAGAGAGAGAACGCTAGCCGGCTAGCTAGCTGGCACTGAAGGAGAGTCTGGCAGAGGCTTTATGTTCCTGCAGAGAAGTCCTTGTAATCAGGATCAGGTGTGGAGTGATGGCTGACTGTGATCGACTGCAGCTGTGTGAGAAAGTGAGTGGCTGGCAGAATCCAGAACTCCAACATCTCCAAGCTGTTCTCTACTTCCAAGATCTGTAAGGAAACGATACAAACATTATCAGTGAAGGCCTTTTGCTTCTGACAGATCCTTATACGTACCTCATGTCACTCTTCCATTCAGATAATCCTCCTGTGTAAATACCACTCCTCTTACAATAAATTATACTCACCTTTTTATCTCTGTGTTGGAAACTTTGTCAATTAGCCTGTTCTGGGATTAAAACTAATCTGAATGTGATACCACCAATGATTTCCTTCCTTGCAAGCTTCATTGGAAATTAGTCAATGGCTAAACAAATGCAAAGTAAAAATTAGATTTATTGAATCAAAAAAATTTGGTGTTCTTGTAAAATAATCTGTGGTGATGTAACCAGCAAAGAGCACCATGGAGTTAACTCGGTCTTTGTTACCATGGCGATCTAACCAGGCTCAACGAAATCTAAATAAAAATCTGAATTTGAGTTCATGATAGCAGCTGAACTGTTTCCTTGACTTCATAGTCCAGCTGTTGATTATCATACTATGACATACCTCTAATATTTTTAAAATTTGTATTTATACTAATTTTTTATTATTTATGTGAGCAGGAGCTGTTTCCATAACAATGAACTGTGATTAAGTTCTAGCACAAGGCAGATAGTTTTTCTACCAGCTGCTTTGTAATTTGTTCAGCATGTTTTGTTATTGAACAAATTGAGCGCTGTGGAATGAGCTGTACTGAAACAGTTTATTCTCTCTAAGTTTTAAATATGATGTGTAACCGTGTTTCATTTTGTAATAGCATATTGAATTATGAGGCTTGTTATTTTAAGTGGTCATTTCACAAAACAAAACCCTCCTGTCCTTTCATTGTTGCAGGCTAGAAGCCTAAACACATTTTTACTCAGAACTTTTAATGACTTTTTTAAAAAACTTTTACTTGAGTAGATTTTTACACAAGTAACATTCCTTGTACTTCAGTAAATTTCAGTCAAATAACTGTACTTTCACTTGAACATATTTTACTACAGTACTCTTTTTCCTCTGACTGGGAGTTATGATTAGCTCAAAACTTGTTTATTACTCTCAGAGGTTAAAGCTCATTAAAATTCATGACATGAACATGAAACAGTTTGAAGAACATTGTAGGTTATAAAAGCATTTATCTACACACTTACACTATTAATTATAAATGTATTGAATTGTTAAATTGTGAAAAAGATGTTTAGATACACAAACTGTAAAGAAAATGATATTCAAGCAATAAGTGGGATGAGACCAGTAGGCGGGTCTGACCGTGATAAAGCAGGTTTTCCACTGGTTCATACAGTCAGACTGCTCCAGGTTTTAGGAGGCTGCTGAGCGTTGCCCTTGATGAGGTGAACTCACACAGATGGGTGAGGAACATCTGATGATTGCACCAGTTTACTGGACCTCCTGGGAATAACAAGTGCTTGCAGGAAAGGTTCAGATAGCCTCTAGTTCTGTGACTTAGCCTGGACTTTTGCAACCCAACCACATGCATGTTGCTGAGTGAATGTGTGCTGAGTGTAGACCAAGATTACAACAATACTGATGAGTTGACAGATGTATCAGCCTGCCTGGTCAGTGTGTCTAATCAGTGCAAAAGTTCATGCAACTTCTAGAAGAAATGATTAGCATGTCATATTGGCAAATTGAATTTTTGCAACAGAGTTCAGAGTACTGACTACCAAAAAGGACCGTCCATCCATCCACTATCTTCTGCTTGTTCCAAAGTTGAGTAGTGGGGCAGCAGCTTGAGCAGTGAGGTCCAGACATCTCTTTCCACAGCCACTTCCAGCTCTTCTGGAAGGACTCCCACCTGTAGGTGTTTCCAGGCCAACTGAGTGATGTAGTCTCTCCAGTGTGTCCTGGGTCTTCCTCGGGGTCTACTCCCTGTCAGACATGCCCATAAACTTCCCCAGGGAGTTGTCCAGGAAGCATCCTTACCAGATGCCTGAACCACCTCAACTGGCTCCTTTTGATGTGGAGGAGCAGTGGTTCTACTCTGAGTCTCTCCTGATAACTGAACTTCTCACCCTGTCTCTAAGGGAGAGTCCAGCTACCCTGCAGAGGAAACTCATTTCAACCTATCCACAATCTCATTCTTTCTGTCACTGTCCAGAGTTCATGACCAGAGGTGAGGGGAGGAACATAGACCGACTGGTAAACGGAGAGCTTCATCTTATAGCTCAGCTCCCTCTTCACCAAAACGGACCAGTACAAAGTTCACAATACTAAAGATGCTGCACCATTCAGTATGTCAATCTCGCGCTCCATTCTTCCCTCACTCACAAACAAAACCCCAGGATACTTGAACTCCTCCACTGGAGGCAGAACCTTCACCCTCGACCAGAAGAGAACAGTCCACCCTTTTCAGACCCTTTTAAAAAGGACCAAACAGATGAAAAACATAAGATTTGAAAAGTGGATGTTTATTTTTCTGGAGTGGAATTGAGCAGGGAATGCAAGTGAGGACACAGTACAGTAATCTATAAGAACAGAGGTAGCTATATTTTTTGTTTGATGGTTTGTTTTTGCTTTTTCCAAGGAAGTGCAGAGTGACTGATCCTGGTGAGTGGAGAGAGCAAACTAATCCACAACCAGGCACAGAATGCAGTCAGAGTTGCCCTCTCGCAGAGCAAAGAAGGGGAATTGCAAGTACTGTCTGTCTGTGCTAGTTATATTGTTATATATACAGTATATATATATATATATATATACACATACAGGTAGCCCCCTAGTTACGAACGAGTTAGGGAGATAAGAACGGTTCGCAGCTCGATTCTGCCGTAGCTAGGGGGTGAAATTAGCGTCCAGTTCGTAGGTCCTTATTCCGTTCGTAGGTCGTGGAAATACCGCTAACGGAGCGCGCGCACACATTTAAGCATGTACAGTAGTGTACTGTAATGTTAAACATTGCTATTCACATTTACAGAATAAATAAAAATATATTTTCTTACTTTGAGATGGTCAAAGCCGACATCTTAGGTTGCCTTGCGTTGCCATGATTGTTGTCGGGCCGAGCAGCGCGGCAGCCGCCGAGTGAACCACCAGCAGCTGCTCAAGGCCTGTGTTAGCTAGCTGGCTAGCTTCTGCTAGCCAGGCCATGGGCTGGTGTTGGAGCGGCGGTGCGGCGCAATCGGCGATCAATCTGCAGCTGCTGCTCCAGCCTGAGACGTCCACAGAGCTCACAGAGCGATTCCAGCTAGTAATTAATCCATATGATGCGATCCTGGTCACCAGTTTTCAAAGGCCGGCTCCCGGCAGCTAACCTAAAATGGCGTCCGGTGTTCTACATTAATTTGTGACCGGAGACCCCCGTGACTGAACCTAAAATGGCGTCCGGTGTTCTACATTAATTTGTGACCGTGTAAACTGAAGACCTACTTCCTGCTGCCCAAGATTGCTCAAAAATGATCAGAAATGATCATTTTTATCATAATTATTATTTATAAAGCCTTTAAAACAACCACAGCTGCAACAAAGTGATGTACACATGAAATTAAGAACATTTAAACACACAAAAAAAAAATTTTTTTTTTAATACAGTAATTTCATATTTTTATTAAATATGATACGTTCGTAGGTCCCGTTGTTCGTAGGTCGATGGAGTCGTAAGTAGGGGGTTTGCTGTATATATATATATATATATATATATATACATATATATACATATATATATATATATATATATACATATACACATATATATATATATATATATATGTGTGTGTGTATATATATTTTTTTATATACTGTATATATATGCTGTATACGGTGCTGTTGACAAACAGGGTGCCGGCGGAAATTTTACTACTGTTAGTCGAAGACGCCGAGGAGGAAAACGTGTCAGGAGACAGAGGGAGAGGAGGAAAGTGAAGAATGTAGGACTGAGGGTTGCAACTCTAAATGTGGGGACAATGACAGGCAAAGGTAGAGAGCTGGCTGACATGATGCAGAGAAGAAAGGTAGATGTTTTATGTGTCCAAGAGACCAAGTGGAAGGGCAGCAAGGCTCGCAGTATTGGAGCAGGGTTCAAACTGTTTTACCATGGTATGGATAGAAAGAGAAATGGAGTAGGGGTGGTCCTGAAGGAGGAGTTGGCAAAGAATGTAGTAGATGTGAAGAGAGTGTCAGATAGGGTGATGTGTCTAAAGGTAGAAGTAGAAGGTCTGATGCTAAACATAGTAAGTGGTTATGCTCCACAGGTTGGATGTGATGGGGAGGAGAAAGATGAATTTTGGAAAGATTTGGATGAAGTGATAGAGAGTATTCCCAGGGAGGAAAGAGTGGTGATTGGAGCAGACCTGAATGGACATGTTGGTGAAGGAAACAGAGGGGATGAGGAAGTGATGGGTAGGTTTGGTGTCAAGGAAAGAAACCAGGAAGGACAGATGGTGGTGGATTTTGCCAAGAGAATGGAAATGGCTATAGTCAATACCTATTTCCAAAAGAGGGAGGAACATAGAGTGACCTATAAGAGTGGAGGAAGGAGTACACAAGTCGACTACATTCTGTGTAGAAGAGGAAACCTGAGAGAGATTGGAGACTGTAAAGTTGTAGCAGGGGAGAGCGTGGCCAAACAGCATCGGATGGTTGTGTGTAGAATGACTGTTGTTGCGAAGAAGAGAAAAAGAGTAAAACCAGAGAAGAAGACCAAATGGTGGAAGCTAAAGAAGGAAGAATGTTGTGAGAAATTCAGAGACGAGCTGTTAAAGGCTCTGGGTGGTAAGAAAGAGCTTCCAAGTGACTGGGCTACTACAGCAACAGTAATTAGAGAGACAGGTAGGAAGGTACTTGGTGTGTCATCTGGACAGAGAATGGATGATAAGGAAACCTGGTGGTGGAATAGTGAAGTGCAGGACGCCATTCAAAGAAAGAGATTAGCCAAGAAGAAATATGACAGTGAGAGGACTGAAGAGAGGAGACAGGAATATAAGGAGATGGGACATAGAGCAAAGAGGGAAGTAGCTAAGGCAAAGCAGAGGGCGTACAATGAGTTATATGGGAGACTGGACACTAAAGAGGGCGAGAAGGACTTGTACCGATTGGCAAGACAGAGGGATCAGGCTGGAAAGGATGTGCAGCAGGTTAGGCTTATTAAAGATGGGAATGGGAATGTTCTAACAAGTGAGGAGAGTGTGATGGGAAGATGGAAGGATTACTTTGAGGAGCTAATGAATGAAGAGAATGAAAGAGAAAGAAGAGTGGAGGTAATAGAAACTGTGGACCAGGAAGTGGGAAAGATTAGTGAGGGTGAAGTCCGGAAAGCTCTGAAAAGAATGAAGAAGGGGAAGGCAGTAGGACCTGATGACATACCAGTGGAGGTTTGGAAATGTCTTGGAGAGATGGCAGTGAGGTTTTTGACTCAAATATTTAATGGAATATTTGAGGGTGAGAAAATGCCTGAAGAATGGAGAAGAAGTGTGCTGGTTCCCATTTTTAAGAACAAGGGTGATGTACAAAGTTGTAGCAACTACAGGGGAATTAAGTTGATGAGCCACACAATGAAGATCTGGGAGAGAGTTGTGGAAGCAAGACTTAGACAAGATGTGACTATCTGTGAGCAGCAGTATGGTTTCATGCCAAGAAAGAGCACCACAGATGCCATCTTTGCTTTGAGGATGTTGATAGAGAAGTACAGAGAGGGTCAGAAAGAACTCCATTGTGTGTTTGTGGATTTAGAAAAAGCATATGACAGGGTACCAAGAGAAGAGGTGTGGTATTGCATGAGGAAATCTGGAGTGGCAGAAAAGTATGTTAGACTGGTACAGGACATGTATGAGGACAGCAGGACAGTGGTGAGATGTGCTGTGGGAGTGACAGATAGCTTCAAGGTGGAGGTGGGATTGCATCAAGGATCGGCTCTGAGCCCCTTCTTGTTTGCTCTGGTGATGGACCGACTAACAGATGAGGTCAGGCAGGAATCCCCATGGACTATGATGTTTGCAGATGACATTGTGATCTGTGGTGAGAACAGGGAACAAGTGGAAGAGAACTTGGAGAGGTGGAGGTATGCTCTTGAAAGAAGAGGAATGAAAGTCAGTCGTAGTAAGACAGAGTACATGTGTGTGAATGAGAGGGAGGCCAGTGGAACAGTGAGGCTACAAGGAGCAGAGGTCACAAAGGTGCAGGACTTCAAGTACTTGGGGTCCACTGTCCAGGAAAATGGGGAATGTGGTAAAGAGGTGAAAAAGAGAGTCCAGGCAGGATGGAGTGGATGGAGAAAAGTTTCAGGAGTGATTTGTGACAAAAAGGTGTCAGCAAAGGTCAAAGGAAAAGTTTACAAGACAGTGGTGAGACCAGCTATGTTGTATGGTCTGGAGACAGTGGCATTGACAAAAAGACAGGAGAAAGAACTGGAAGTGGCAGAAATGAAGATGCTGAGGTTCTCCTTAGGAGTGACAAGGATGGATAAGATCAGGAATGAGATCATCAGAGGTACAGCACATGTTGAACAACTGGGAGATAAAGTTAGGGAGGCCAGACTGAGATGGTTTGGACATGTCCAGAGGAGGGACAGTGGGTATATTGGTAGAAGGATGTTAGAAATGCAGCTGCCAGGAAAAAGACAAAGAGGGAGACCAAAGAGGAGATATATGGATGCAGTTAGAGAGGACATGAAGGTAGTTGGAGTGAGGACAGAGGATGCAGAGGACAGAGTGAGGTGGAGGAGGATGACTCGCTGTGGCGACCCCTGAAAAGGGAAAAGCCGAAAGAAGAAGAAGATAATATACATATATATATATATATATATATATATATATATATATATATATATATATATATATATATATATATATATATATATATATATATATATATATATATATATATACAGCAAACCCTCGACCTACGTCACCCGCGACCTACGGCAACTCAGACTTACGATTTTATCATATTTAATAAAAATATGATAAAAAAAATATATATTATTATTATTATTATTTTTTTTTTTTTAATGTTATTAATTTCATGTGTATAGCACTTTGTTGCAGCTGTGGTTGTTTTAAATGGCTTTATAAATAAAGTATAATTATTAATATTTCGTTTTTAATTACAATTTGATCGTATTTACGCAACTTCCGGTCGTTTCCGGTCGCCATTTTACTACTGTACTGCGGTCAATGGAGCTCTAGACGCTCCTGTCAGCTGGCTTTAGAGGACCGTGTGTCCGTTCAGGGTTGCCTCATACGGATAAATTTGCTGGAAACACTCGGTCAACTCTGTGGACGTCTCAGGCCCGGAGGAGCAGCCGCCGATCGCCCCGTGATCGCTCCAACAACGCCGCCCGACATGCTAACGACAGCAGCTAACAGAGCAGCTAACACAGGCGAAGACACCGAGCCGACATGCCGCGGAGGGGCCATCTGCGGCCGGGAGCTCGCCGCAAATGTCCGCCTGGCAGTCGGGGGACACCGAGCTAACGCGGAGATACAAAGCCGACAGCCTTTTTGAATGAACTGACATGCTAACCATTGCTGCTAATGGCGGGGCCTAACCGTAGCTAACGCCGAGCAGTTGTTTTGGATGGAGGAACATCGCGGAGAAACGGCTTTCAGTAAGTTTTTTTTTTTTCTGGCTCCAAATATATGAAGTTAAGAAGCTAACAGTCATTCTTTTAAACAGTTTTGACCACGTGTGTGCGTGTGGAGCGTAAGGAAGCTGGGGGAGCTCGCACCCGAGCTGATGCTAAAAGACGAAGGCAGGCTTTGACCAGCTCAAAGTAAGACATTATATTTTTTATTTATTGTACAGTACTGTATTCATTTACTGTACAGTTCTGTGCATGTTCATGGCCTAGTATGTCTGCTTGTTCAGTCTCATGCCATTAAATATGTGTGCGGCGCTCCGTTAGCGGTATAGCCGCGACCTATGTCAGAAACGCGGACCTACGACAGGCAGGTGTTTTTGGTCCGCGAGGTACGACAAAATCGACCTAAGTCACACACGTAGGTCCCAATCCCTGACGTAACTCGAGGGCTTGCTGTATATATATATATATATATATATATATATATATATATATATATATATATATATATATATATATATATACGCGCGCACACAAAAGCATGCGCGCGCATGCATGCACCCTTTAAAAGAAAGCAAACTCCGCTGTTAAACAACAAGCCGTGGTGGTCTAGTGGTAAACACGTTGCGCTGCCACTCCCAAGGACGTGAGTTCGAATCTCACATGGTTGAGTTTTTTTATTTTTTATAATACGGTTATACGGGTACAGCGTGCAAAACTGTAACTAAAGCCTATTTTTATTTTACAGAAGAGAGCCATAATAATTATTACAAGAAAACATTACTGCCATCCATCAAATGTTTTGTTTTACAAATTGAAATTGCTAAAGTTTTTTTTTTTTAATGATTTGGTTGACTATAATATTCTTTTATTATTGTTCAAAGCTCAGAATTTATGGTTTTGTGTGAGAAATCATTTAATATCTTATATTTTTTATATATATGTGATTGCTATTTGAATTGATTGTTAATTTTGTTTGAAGAAGGGGCAGAAATAATGAGATTTTTTTCTTCTTCTGCCTCCTTTCATTTCATGTACAGTATTGTTTTGTATAATGTGGTTTTGTAAATAATTTTCTTGTGCTGGTGAAGATTCTCAGTCGTCCAGGACATGATAAAATCAAAAAAGGTGTTCAATACAGGATCAACTGGACTTTATTTGTTGCAGAAAACCAGGACCAGAATGTTCAAATTTTGGACCGAGAACACAGATGGTTTGAGAGGGGGGTGAAGGAAGCTTTGTATGTTAAGAGAGAAAAACCTTCTCTTAACAGAGGAGGAGGTCTGAGATTTCAACTTTCTAAGACTTATAACTCAGTTTTGGATTTGATTCCGAAACGTTTTACACTGGATGGGAGCAGGGATGTCTTGTCTGTAAATTAGACTAACAAAGTTTCTCTGAGTAGCCTCTGTTGTTGTTTGGGAGGTGTTTTGTGTCAATTTACATACAGTTTGTGTCTTCTACCAGAGACCTCAAGGGAACCTCCTACTGTTAAGGTGTGATCTTTCAATTTACATGTATGTGTTACAAACCCCCAGGTGTGATGTGTTGTTTTGTTTTGTCAATTTAAATAGAATGGGCATGTTAGGTATTTTGTGGTGTTATTTCAGTTTCCAATTTCATATGTTGGTGCGTGGCTTGTATAAAACTTCTCGTTCTCACAGCTTTCATTCATTCAGAATTGAAAAAGACTTCTGGACAGAAGTCGAAACGTTTTCTGCAACAAATAAAGTCCAGTTGATCCTGTATTGAACGCCTTTTTAATTTTCTTGTGTTTTTACAATTTGAAATGAATAAATTCAATAAAATAAAATAAAAGTTGAACCGAGTGGGAATTGAACCCGAGTCTTTTGAGTGGAAAGAGGACGCGTTCCCCGCGGGACCACTGAGGCATTTACAGCTTTTAGAGGTCCAATTTCTTTTAAACAAACCACCTCTCATGAAATCCTGGTATGCAGTGGGAGGGAAGAGGGAGGGATTTATTATAATTTATCCCCCACGTCTTGCCAAGTATAAACACTCAATGCGGTCGGTGACACACACGCAATTGCATCATCGCTAGGTTCACTCAACGGGGGGTAAAAGACGTGAGACACTAGTATTAACCTAGCTTAACGCGGAGCTATACTGGGGGCTTAAGTCACAGTAGCTCAGTTTCTTGTCTCAGTTAATTTGGTCCACCTCTGTAATCAATGTTCTTCCTGCCTTCATGTGCTGCAGCTAATTAACCTAGATCTCATCCACCTGTTGCAGCCAGTATATAAGTCCCAGCCTCACTCTCAGTCTCTGCCAGATTTATGAAAAGGTTATCCTGAGTAGTTATCCAGCATTCAAGTCTAGTCTTGCCCTCCTCGTCTCAATTCTGTTTCATGGTTTAAAGATTCCTGCCTGCTCTCTTCTTGGATGCTTCTCTGCCTCAGCTCTTCTGGTTTTGACCTCAGACCTCACCTCTGGATTCTGTCTTGTGTTTTTGCCCTTGAACGGATCTCTCCACCCATCTGCCTCTTGGAAACCGACCCACGCCTGTGTACCCCGACCAAGTAAGACGCCTGCTCCTCTTAACCTGTGTCTGTCTTCTGAATTATTGTGCATGACCTTGGATTGGAACTCGGATAACCCATGGACTAAAAAGTACATCTGGATCAAGCATTGCAAACACGGAAGTGATCATGTACTACATCTGAAGGCCCCGGCAGAGCTCTGCGTAAGGCAGTACGCCGCTGTACGCCGTACGTACGCAGAGGCACAAGCGTAGCCCCGCAGGGCACGAACGCGCAAAGCTCAAATTTTACGACCGCGTACGCGAAGCGCGTTGTCTCACAATAAACTTCCCGGCGCCGGACTGTTTTGTATGAGACACAAATGTATTAAATTCCCCTTCTTCATCCCTGATCTGTACTTTCTTTTGTTTTTTTTTGCCAAAAGTCAAGTGATCGCATCGCTTCCTCCTCAGATGAGAAGGAAATGAATGAATTCGTCACGAGCAAATTAAACTCGTCCTACGTGGCTGCGCGAGGTTCTAAACATTTCCTGGTGGGCTGCAGGACCAGTGCTCCCTGTTTTTATTTTTATTTTTTAGAACTTTTTATTAACATATAATGTTTTAGAACACCCCAGTGGCTGAAGCCTGACAGCTCTTGCCTTTTTGTTTTTTTCCCACCCGACCTGTCAATCAATTCAGTAGGCGTGTCAACAAATGACCAATCAGCGACCTCAGTTTGTCCCGTAGGTAAACGCTCTGCGTGCAGCTGCTCAAATTACAACAAGAATTTGGAGCGAAAACGCGAGCATTGAACGCGAGAACGAATGCAGAGCTGTGCCTGTGAACGCGTGTGCACACAACACATGCGTAGAGCGCCGTACAGGCCGTACGCTGAGCTCTGCCTGGGCCTTGAGACGCTCAACGTCTAACAGGAAGTCTACCCGGAACAAGCAAACTCTGAGAAGGTTAGTCCACTCATTCATTCTGTTCACCCTAACCTTCTCCTCTCCTGTTTCGAGCTCCTGTTTCCGGTGACCTGTGAAACCCGATCCAGCTTTCTATTTTATAATAATTTTAAAACTTCTCTGTGTTGGCAATTTAGTGAAACTCAAACCCTCAATCATTACAAGACTGCCAGCATTATGAGGGGGAAATGATTTAAAGGTATTTTACTCACCTGTGTCTCTAGTAAATGCAATCTTTGCTCATGGTCTTTGATTTCTGTCATCTGCTTCAGAACACTGTCCACCCTGCAGAAACAAATCAGATATTTTCAGATCAGTTTACCAAGAAGTTCATCTTTGGACTCATTTTTCTTTCCATTCCTGTCTGAATAAGTTTATCCATATGAAAAAAAAAATGTATTTACAGTTTGTTAAGATAAAAAACATATTGACTTAATACAACCTATGAAGTGCTCTTTTAAACAAAGATTAAAAGATTATACAAATAGACCATCTGAAAACATAATTTTAAAGCATGTTCTACATATCCAATTTAAGTTTTTTGAGGTATTTCCTATCTTCCAGTGTAGGTGTCAAAAGAGGAATGTCATGCTGGATGTCTGCAACAACAGATTGTGTGTGTTATATTCATAAGAAGCAGAATCTAGTTTTAATTTAACCCCCTCAGCCCAACATATATCAAAGTTAGATGAGATAACTGAAAAGTTTCTTCATTGTGTCACCTCTACAGAGGTAAATGTATGTAGAAACCTTATAGCAACATACATTTTTTTTCTTTATTCATTGCTAGCATGGCAACATATTGGATATTTTTTCAAAGGACATAAGTGACACAGCCAAAGGAAGCAGGTTTTTGTACAAGGCTGCACACCAACCTGCTTTGTAATACAGGTAGTCCTCGGGTTACGACGGCCTCGAGTTACAACGTTTCGTGGTTACGGCGCATCACCCATTAAAAAAAAATAATATATTTTTTGAAAAAATTATTTTGAAAAGCTGAGTTACGCAGTTTCCGGTTTTACGTAGTAAACGTAGTGGCGAGGAATGCTACACATTACTCTCTAAAAAAGTTAAGTCTAGTCCTTTGGACATTCAAAAAAACAAAACAAAACTGTACTGTGATCGCTGTTTTACGTTGTAAACGGAACGGAATACGGAAGATGGACCGAGCTGGATGGTGGTTTTATGTCGTAAACGCAATAGAGAATACGGAGGCAGGATGGAGGAAACAGCTTCTACCAGCATCCCAGTAGGAAATTAACTATTTTTTCCCCTTTCATTATGGCTCCCAAATGTATGTGTTTTTTGATAATTATGTAGGGTACTGTGTTAGGATAGGCTAAGTGCTTGGTAAAATACAGTACTGTATGTATAAGGTGCAGTATGTACGTATGTTCTGACTTACATCAAAAGTCGNCCCCCCACCGAACATAGGAGGATCTGCGGTGGAAGTGGTCTCCAGCTACAAGGACTTGGATGTGCACCTGAATGACAACCTCAGCTAAAGCAACGACACCACCAGCCTGATCAAGAAAGCTCATCAGAGACTCTACTTGCTGCTGTGGTAATCTGCTCATACAGACTCATGTTCGGGCTGCTGTTTGGAGTAATGTTTTTCTATGATATTAGTGCTCAGTGTATTTTTAGTTGATGTTTTTCTTAGTTCATATCTTAGATGTTTTTACTGTTTTTCTTTTACATTTTCTTGTTGGATGTAACTGGGACCTTGTGGACATAATCTCGTTTCATCACATGTACCACATATAGAATATAGAATAGAATATATCTTTATTTGGCAAATTTGCACTGAGGTACAAAGTTCTGCAATTAGCGCACGCACCATCCGAAGAGGGACGCACGCACGGAAAGTCGCAGCAGTATGAAACCGCGCCACCAACAATCAGATATGGAAAAAGGAACAAACACTCGGGTAATCATGGTATTCAAAAAAGAATCTATCACAATTTGTCTTAGGACACTCTATGATAAAGTCCAAAAAACTCTACCAGCTTTAGCACGAAGAGACAAGACATGTTGCAGTTTGATGACAAGCAGGGAGATTTAGTCCGTGAGTATCATTCCAGATAAGCACAGTCAGCAGATGTCTCAGCTCGGCACCATCCGAACGCACACACAGAGATCTCTGGGGGGAGGGGGGGGCAGCGAGTTCTCAGCAGCATTCGACTCCAGGAGAAGATTTTCAGACAGCCTTCTTTCAAGGTTGCTCAGAGTCCAGATTAGATAGTTGCTTTGTTTATTTTCAGCTCAGGCCACAGTGTACTTTTGACTGCAGCCTTCCAAGTCCAGGTGCTGTTCAGGTCCAAAATCGCCGAATCATGTGAGGTTCCGATCTACGAACCCCCCCATCTGTGCCCTGATTGAGGCCGGACGGCTGTAAACAAGTCCCAAAACGCACCGCTGGTCCGCGGCTCTCCACCGCTGCTCCCATCGTGCGGTTCAGTTCGTACAACAGCTGGGACGTTGAGCTCATAGCCCGGATCAGAGAATCTTGCTGATCAAGAAGTCTCGCCAGCGCGTTGATAGCCGCAGCAGTCTTCCTCAGCTTCCAGTAGCAGACAGCTCCGCCAACACCAAAAAACAGAGTAGCTGCCACCAATATCCAACATGTGGTGTGAATGACAATAAAGAATCTCTGACTCTGACTACTTCCTCAGGCGGCTGAGACAAGCTGGTCTGGGAAGCTCAGTCCTCACCTCCTTCTACAGGTGTGCAGTGGAGAGCATCCTGTGCTCCAGCATCAACATGTGGCATGGAGGCTACACAGCTGCAGAAAGAAAAGCTTTGCAGAAAGTGGTGAAGGATATGTGATATGAATGTATATGTATGTATACTGTATTTATATTTGTAGGTATGGGTATGTTTATTTATGGAAATCTACTGCAAGGTCATGAATATTATTAGTCTTTTTGAATGTGTGTTTTGTTGCTGTGTTCTGTCATGTGCTTTGCAGGATTGCGGACGGAGGTTGGGTGTGTTTCTGGGAAAATAGCTCACCGTTTCAAGGACAGCAGGGATACACGCAGTCTGTGGCAGGGAATACAGACCATCACAAACTACAAACCACCCCCCCAGACCTGTGACAGCTCAGCCTCTGCGCTGAATGAACTGAATGAGTTTTTTGCTCGGTTCGAGGCAAGTAACAGCACACCAGCACATAAACTCCCCCCCTCTCCTGATGGCCAGGTGCTGACGCTGTCCTCAGACAGCGTAAGGCGATCATTCATAAAGATTAACGCCCGGAAGGCCTCTGGTCCTGACAACATACCTGGTCGTGTGCTGAAGGACTGTGCAGGGGAACTCGCAGCGGTCTTCACGGACATCTTTAACATCTCACTGAGCCAGGCCATCGTCCCCACCTGTTTCAAAGCCACCACCATCATCCCTGTCCCAAAGAAGGCAACGCCCGCATGCCTCAATGACTATCGCCCAGTAGCACTCACCCCCATCCTGATGAAGTGCTTTGAACGGCTAGTCATGAAAAGCATCACATCTGTCCTCCCTGACTCCCTGGATCCCTTCCAATTTGCATACCGACCTAATCGCTCAACCGACGATGCCATCTCCTCTGCCCTTCACACAGCTCTCACACATCTGGACACGAAGGACTCCTATGTTAGAATGTTGTTCATCGACTTCAGCTCGGCATTTAACACCATCATCCCCCAACAGCTCATCCTTAAACTGGACAGTCTGGGGCTGAACACCTCAATGTGTAACTGGCTGCTAGACTTCCTGACCGGGAGACCACAGACAGTACGGATCGGGAGTAACACATCTAGCACCATCACATTGAACACAGGGGCCCCACAAGGATGTGTGCTGAGCCCCCTTCTATTCACCCTGCTAACACACGACTGCACACCATCGTACAGCTCCAACCACTTCATCAAGTTTGCGGACGACACAACAGTGGTGGGTCTCATCAGCAACAACGATGAGACGGACTACAGGAACGAGGTGAGCCGCCTGGCCTTGTGGTGCGGACACAACAATCTCACTCTCAACGTGGAGAAGACAAAGGAGATTGTTGTGGACTTCAGGAAGAAGGATGCCCAACATGCCCCTCTGACCATCAACAGCACCGCAGTGGAGAGAGTAGACAGCACCAAGTTCCTGGGAGTGCACGTCTCAAAGGACCTGTCCTGGAGCAGGAACACTGCAGCACTGGCAAAGAAGGCTCACCAGCGTCTCTACTTTCTCCGCAAGCTGAAAAGGGCTGGAGCTTCAACCCCCATCATGAGCACCTTCTACAGAGGTGCCATAGAAAGTGTCCTGACCAGCTGCATCACTGTGTGGTTTGGTGCATGTACTGCATCATGCCGCAAGAGCCTCCAGCGCATTGTGAGAGCAGCTGAGAAGATCGTGGGCACCTCCTTGCCCTCACTGCAGGACTTACACAGCAAACGCCTCAATCGGAAAGCCCACCGCATGGCAGGTGATCCCACACACCCACTACACAGCTGCTTCAGACTGCTGCCATCAGGGAGGAGACTGAGGAGTCTCCAGGCTCGAACCAGCAGACTGAGAGACAGCTCTGTTCATCAGGCAGTCAGAATGCTAAACACTCTGCCTGCTCTGCCTCCCCTCCCATTTGAACTGCCTTAACACTAAAACTTTCTCACATATTATCACTCAACACAAAGTTTTTAACACTAGACTCTGTGTCATCAAACGGGTTAATCACTAAACTCTCGGTCATGTGCTCATACAGTTTGCACTACTTCTCATACTTGCACTAATGTCTGTATTACATCACTGCCTATAATCATAATACTGTTTACATTCTCTGTTTACATTTATTAATACTGTTTACTTTTATTACTACTGCTTACATGTAATTACTACTGTTTACATTTATTTACACTACTCTAATATCTACACCACTGCTGGTACATATACAGTGTGCTCTGAACGGTCTTATTTAGGGATGCCCAATGTGCCTTACTGCATATGCCACTTTTTGCCTCTACAACAACATCAACTACTACCTCATACATATACTGTGTACATTGACTCATACGCTGCTTTGCCACTTTGCAAATGTCAATGCTAGAAACCTTTAGTTTATTTTAGTTATACTTTTTATACTCTTTTTTTTATACTAGTATGCAAAAACTCAGGACAATATTATGTTCATTAAATGTTTAATGTTTTAGTTTTAGAGTTGGTGTAAATTTTCATACTCTTATACCACTATGCAAAAAACTCAGGACAGTGTTAGGTTTACTATTTTATGCTTATGTCTATTATTATATGTTTCAGTGTTTCAATGTTTAGATGTTTACTGTTGCACCGAGGGACTGAGAGAAACGCAATTTCGGTCCTGTGTATGTCCTGCACTGTACATATTGCAGATCTGACAATAAAGTTGACTTTGACTTTGACTTTTGACTTTGCCTTGTGCTCTTTTTGTGGATAATAGTTGTATTTTGTTGTTTTACTTTCTATCTTTCCTTTCTCTCTATTAAAAAAAGAGAGTGGTGAAGGCTACACAGAAGATGTTGGAGTCAGTCTCTCCACTATCACAGACATCTACACCTCCAGATGCAGGAAGAGAGCCACCTGCATCATGAAGGACCCCACTCAGGCAGGAGGTGGAACACCTGGAGAGCTGGTGCAAAGAGAATAACCTTCACATGAATGTGAAGAAGACAAAGGAGATGATTGTGGACTTCAGAAGGAACAAACAAACCCACACCCCACTGAACATAGGTGGATCAGTGGTGGAAGTGGTCTCCAGCTACAAGTACTTGGGGGTACACATGAATGATAACCTCAGCTGGAGCAACAACACCACCAGCCTGATCAAGAAAGGTCATCAGAGACTCTACTTCCTCAGACGGCTGAGACGAGCTGGTCTGAGTAGCCCAGTCCTCACCTCCTTCTACAGGTGTGCAGTGGAGAGCATCCTGTGCTCCAGCATCAACGTGTGGCATGGAGGCTGCACAGTTGCAGAGAGGAAAGCTCTACAGAGAGTGGTGAAGGCTGCACAGAAGTCTGTTGGAGTCAGTCTCCCCACCATCACAGACATTTACACCTCCAGATGCAGGAAAAGAGCCACCTGCATCATGAAAGACCTCACTCACCCAGCACACTCACTCTTTGCCCCACTCCCCTCAGGACGGAGGTTGAGGAGCATCAAATGTAGAACCACTAGACTGAGGAACAGCTTCTACCCTGAGGCTGTTAGACTCATGAATAAATAAATAATAAGAATAATCACTGTGAAATATCACATCATGCTGATGCTGATCTGTTTTCTTGTTGCTGTGTTCATTTGTGACCATCTGCTCATACAGACTCATGTTCGTGCTGCTGTTTATAATGATGTTTTTCCACTACATTAGGCTTAGTGTATTACTAGTTGATGTTTTTCTTAGTTAATTCTAGATGTTATTACTGTTTTTCTCTTGCATTTGTTGTTGGATGTAACTGGGACCCTGTGTACATAATCTCGTTTTCATCACATGTACCACATGCGGTGCAAATGACAATAAAGACTCTCTGACTC
>JBBPBX010028379.1:0-32500 GCA_038048925.1 Garcialebias charrua
ATGCACATCCCTCTGGAGGTGTTCTGTGCATGTTTCACTGGGAGGAGACTCCAGGGCAAACCCAATACTTGTTGAAATGTCCTCTCTGCCCTGGAAATGGTTACGGATCATTCAGGAGGAGCTGGAGCAGATGTCTGAGTTTCCTTCATGGATCTGTTGCCTCTGTGACCATAAATAAGAAGAAGGTGGATGAATGTTCTAAAAAAATTACTTGGTTATCTTACCAGGCAGAGTAACTCCTTTCTGAGATTTGTTTCTGGTTCTCCAAATTGAGATTGTTTAGACCTACATCTTCTGTAGGTTTGATGCCAACTGCTAGTAACAACTTTGCAGAAAAAAAAGTGAACTTTGTATTTCATGTAAAAAAAAAAAAAAGAGTGATAACCCACAGAGGGATTAATAAAGAACAGACCATAGTCCTCTTGATATTTTCATTCGTTGACAAAACACTGCAGCGTCAAATTATTTTTTAGTTCCAGTTGAATAAAAATAATTTAACAACATATTTTTGAGAAGATTTCTCCTGTTTCTTATGCAGGTTTTTTGGCAATGGCCTGGTAACAGTACAGGATCATGCAGTGTGGTATAAACAGCGTCGGATCATGGACCCTGCCTTCAGCAGTTTGTGAGTTAATCAGTCATTACTTTAAAAAAATATATATTTAGTTTTTTTCATTTGCTGTCCTTATCAGTTTCTACACTCTTTTCCTAGTCTTACAAGGTTGAGTCAGGTTCTCTCGATGGATTCTTCTTTGTTGAAATGTTGCTTCTCAACAAAGAAGAATCCTCCCAGAGGACCTGACTCAACCTTGTTAGATTTATGTACCTGGATTATTGAGCATGCATCAGGGCATTTGGCCAGGATCACCTCAGACTGTTTCCCTAATCTTTTTTTGCAGCATTGTTCAATTACCGTACAGTATAACTGTGAGACTTGGTGGTATCCCCTGGATGTGAGGATTTTTTGCTCTTGACACTATCATTCCTTCCAGGTATTTGAGAGGTCTAATTGGGACCTTTAATGAGAGAGCAGAGAGACTGATGGACAAACTTTCAGATGCAGCTGATAATAACACTGAGGCCAAAATGCTGCACCTTGTCAATTGTGTTACACTTGATGTGATTGCTAAGGTAACTTAGTTCCTGACTCAACAAATAAAAGTGAAGAAAAAGCAATAAAAGCACCAACTTTATTGTTCAGGATGGCAGTAGTTCCCAACCCTGGTCCTTGAGGAAAATTATCCTGCATGTTTTAGTTGTTTCCCTGCTCCAGCACACCTGATTCAGTCATTTAATTACTTCCTCAAAATTTGCAGAAGCCTGTTAATCACTCATTCATTCAAATCAAGTGTGTCAAAGCAGGGAAACAACAAAAACATGCAGGATGGTGTTCCTCAAGGACCAGAGTTGGGGACCACTGCGTTATGATACTGTACTAATAGATAAATATGTATGTTTAATCAATATTTTTCAGGTTGCTTTTGGCATGGATTTAGACCTACTGACAAATAGCTCACCTTTCCCAAAAGCCATTGAAACTTGTCTAAGTGCGATGGGGTACTATATTAGAGATTTAACATTTGAGGTAATTCTTTAGTTGAATTTGGAGCGTGTCCCATAAAAACCTTATGAGCAGTCGCCTGTTTGACATCTCAAGTCTGCCTATACAGTACAATCCTATGAACAGACGCTTCGTTAGAGAAGTGAGGGAGGCATGTCGTCTGCTGCGAACAACTGGAGATAAGGTGCTCCAGGAGAGAAGGACCGCCATGCAGAACGGCGATGATGTCCCCAACGACATCCTCACGCAGATCATCAAAGCTGCTGACGCAGGTTATAATAAAAAGTGTAATCTTCTGTTACTTGTGTTACACAGCGACCAGCTGAAAAAAAAAAACAGAGGTTTCACAAACTGCTCTAACATACAAGTGCTGGTCATAAAATTAGAATATCATTAAAAAAAAGTTGATTTATTTCAGTAATTCCATTCAAAAAGTGAAACTTGTACAAAGTATATTATATTCATTCATTACCCACAGACTGATGTAATTTCAAATGCTTATTCCTTTTAATGTTGACTATTATAACTGACAACTAATGAAAACTCCAAATTCAATATCTCAGAAAATTAAATTATTTAAGACCAATTTTTAATAATAGAGAGAAAGGAAAGACAGAAAGTAAGACAACAAAACACAACAAGTATCCACAAAAAAAAGCACAAGGCAAACACACCCAACCTCCGTCTGCAATCCTGCAAAGTACATGACAGAACACAGTAATTCATGCATAAAGACTACTAACATTTATGACCTTGCAGTAGATTTCCATAAATATACATACCCATACCTACAATTATATATACAGTATACATACATATACAATCATATTCAGTCATATACCCATCTACATATCTGCATATATCTACATATACATCCCTACATCCATTGTGTGTGGTTGTGAGCATGCATAAGTGAAAAAGGTTCCTCCAATAGAACATTCAATAGCAACCGTGAAGCATCAGAGATCCGCCCCCCCAAGGCCCGAGGCAGGCAAAGGAGCAACCAGAGCCCAAGACCCCAAGAAGGACCCCGAGCCCAGAGTCCCCAGGGCCACCCGAACAGGACGAGCCACTCACCAACTCCCCAGATCCGACCAAAGGGGAGAACAGGAAAAGCCCCACCAGTGACTACACACAATGACCCCCCGGGACCAACAGCGACAAACCCACAGGCCCCCGCCGGAGCCCGCTGCACCAACGTAGCCCCAGGCCCGGGCACCGAGGCCCGGGCACCGGGGACGCCCACCCCTCAGGCCCAGACCCGACAGGACCAGAAGACCCGAGCCCCACCAGGCAGCCACCAGGCCGAGCCGACACACGCCCAAGCGCCCAACCCCCGACAGCGAGGGCCCCAAGCACGCCCGCAGGCAAAGGGACACCCACCAGGGGGCCACGTGGCAGGAGCGCGACACCAAGTAGCCTCAGATGTATCAGAGAGGGGGTAGCCCAAGTCCCAGCCTGACAAACATTCATACACAGACACACTCACTCAGACCCACCCTCATCCTCACCCTCACTCATAGAAAGACAAACAATAACGACACGTTCCATTCACAATCCCGATGCACACTCTATACCCCCCAGGTCCAAGACATGTACCTGCCCCCTATCTGGGACAGCCCACATCCAAACCCAGGAGGTAGGCCCATTCATTCTGGGGTAGAGAGTAGCCGACATCCAAGATTCGGCCCAACCCTCGCCCTGCCGACAGGACAGGACACCCCAGCCCAAGCAGCCCCAGGGAAGTGCAATGCCAGCCCCGCCCACGGCGAACCCTCAGGCCCCGAACCCCCCATAGTTCAAGACAACACCCAACGGCCCGTCACCTTACCGGACCCCACCCCCAGAATGGCTGCCAGCAAACCAGGGGGGTCAGAGGAAAAAAAAAAAATAATAATAATAAAAATAATAAAAAAACATAAATAAAAAAATAAAAATAAAAATAAAAAAATAAGAAAACCTAGACCACGGCACACACACCCCCGTCCCCAAGTGTGCTGTTGATGTGTGTTGTTTTAAAGTGCACTTAAAAAGGGAAAGAGAAGGAGCAAAGGCTGGCAGGTTATAAAATGTGACACAGGTTATAATAAAAAGTGTAATTTTCTGTTACTTGTGTTACACAGCGCCCAGTTGGAAAAAAAACAGAGGTTTCACAAACTGCTCTAACATACATGTGCTGGTCATAAAATTAGAATATCATGAAAAAAAAAAGTTGATTTATTTCAGTAATTCCATTCAAAAAGTGAAACTTGTACAAAGTATATCACTGTATATTCATTCATTACCCACAGACTGATATATTTCAAATGCTTATTCCTTTTAATGTTGACGATTATAACTGACAACTAATGAAAACTCCAAATTCAATATCTCAGAAAATTAAATTATTTAAGACCAATTTAAAAAATATATTTTCAGAAATGTTGGCCAACCGAAAGGTATGAAGATGAAAAGTATGAGCATGTACAGCACTCAATACTTAGTTGGGGCTAATTTTGCCTGGATTACTGCAGTGTGGTATGGAGTCGATCAGTCTGTGACACTGCTCAGGTGTTATGAGATCCCAGGTTCAGCTCTTCTGAATTGTTGGGTCTGGTGTATCACTTCTTCCTCTTCACAATACCCCATAGATTTTCTAAGTTAAGGTCAGACGAGTTTGCTGGCCAATTAAGAACAGCAATACACTGTGTTCAGGTGCCAAGTTCCATTGAAAATGAAATCTGCATCTCCATAAAGTTAGTCACCAGCAGGAAGCATGAAATGCTCTAAAACTTCCTGGTAGACAGCTGCATTGACCGTGAACCTCAGAAAACAAAGAGGACCAAAACCAGCAGATGACATTAACCCCAAACCATCACTGACTGTGGAAAATTGACACTGGACCTCAAGCAACATGGATTCTGTGTCTCTCCTCTCTTCCTCCAGACTCTGGGCCCTTGATTTCCAAAGGAAATGCAAAATTTACTTTCATCAGAGAACATAACTTTGGACCACTCAGCAGCAGTCCCAGGCAAGAAGCTTCTGACGCTGTCTCTTGTTCAAGAGTGGCTTGACACAAGGAATGTGACAGCTGAAACCCATGTCTTGCATACGTCTGAGCGTGGTGGTTCTTGAAGCACTGACTCCAGCTGCAGTCCACTCTTTGTGAATCCCCTTCCCCCCCACACACACACACATTTAGGAATGGCTTTTGTTTCACCATCTTCTCCGGGGGGTGGTTATTCCTATTACTTGTACACTTTTTTCTACCACATTTTTCCATCCCTTCGCCTCTAATAATGTTTTTGGACACAGAGCTCTGTGAACAGCCAGTCTGTTTAGCAATGACCTTTTGTGTCTTGCCCTCCTTGTGCAAGGTTTTCAGTGGTTGTCTTTTGGACAACTGTCCATATACTGCATTTGGGGTTTTCATTAGTTGTCAGTTATAATTATCTACATTAAAGCTGCAGTATGTAGCTTTTTTTATGAACATATTTCTTCACTCTGTCACTACCTCCTGACAGACTGATGTTAGCCAGGTAATCTCTGAAAAAAAAAAAAAAAATATTGTCCCCTTGCTTCTCCAGGTGGTAAATAAGCATTTCTAAAAAGAAAAGGTGACCCGCCATTTTCCAGCCAATAAAAACAGAGTTTGTAACCAGCCAATAAAAACAGAGCTTGAATTTGAATCAGCCAATAAAAACAGAGCTTGAATTTGAAATTCAACAGACCACAAGGGGGCAGAGCCACATATGGCTCTGAGGGGGAGGGATCAGAATGCTTTGCCTGTTGAAAATATTTCTAACTGCTGCAGTTCTACAGAAACTGCATACTGAACCTTTAAAATAAATAAACATTTGAAATATATCAGACTGTGTGTAATGAATGGATATAATGTACAAGTTTCACTTTTTGAATGGAATTACTGAAATAAATCAACATTTTCATGAAATTCTAATTTTATGACCAGCACCTGTAGTTGATGGATTAATTTACACATTTTAGCATTGTTTTTGTGAAATTCTTATCATAGCATTTGAGATAAATGTGTAAAATCACTGACCTGTCCCTTCTGTTGCAACAGAAGAAAGCATGACTGAAGAAGACAAGGAGTTTATGTTGGACAACTTTGTGACATTTTTCATTGCTGGTGAGTTGTTTTGAACTAAAATGTGAGGAACAATATTCCAGAGAAGACTTTAAACCTGTTTTTATGCACCCGTCAAGAGGCGGATGTGTTATGATAGTCTCCTTACATTTGTAAACTTTCTCTTAACTTCTGATCTGCTCAAGATAATAAAAAAAAAACCTCATACACATATGCATCATAACTAGACGGAGAGTCAAGTGCACTTTTCATCATTTCATCTTCAAGGTCACAAATCAAGGTCATATATTGGTTTTTGCTCTTCCAGGCCATTGCTATAGATTGCTGTACGATTTTTTTCAAAGGGCATATAATGTGCAGTATGTGGTACTCATGTGCAAAGTTGTGTTTAATGATCAATTTTGTTTATAGAAACCTTTATTATAGTTGGTCAGTTTTGTGAGCATAGCTATAAACTACATGCAGTTCTATGGTACTTTTTAACAGATATCACCTATTGAGGTGTTACAGATTTTCGTTTGGTTTTAGCAATCAAACAAAAAAGCAATTTATTCAACCGATTTTAGAGCAATTAAATTCTATTCTTTTCCCCTTCTAATTATTAATAGTTTGTTTGTACATTTTAACATTTGGCTTGTGCAAACTGAAAGTTTTTAGTTTTGAACTTACAAATCTCAGCGCCTCAAATGCAAAACTCAAAGCTTTGTGTAGTGCAGACACGACTTTACTAAGGTGGGGCATAAACACGTTCTTCTTCGCTGTTCCAGTCTGTATTCTGGTCGTCCTCTTTTTCGATCGAACAGAGTATATTTGGATTGGCAATCCAGGGCGATGTATATGCTCTTCCTGCATCTAGAGGTGTAGATGTCTGTGATGGTGGGGAGACTGACTCCAGCAGACTTCTGTGCAGCCTTCACAGGGCCATTAAGGTTAGGTTTAGGGTTAGGTTTAGGGTTAGGTTTAGGACATGGTTAGGGTTTCCCTCAAAACAAGGCAGTTAGGATTATGGTTAGGCTTCCCCCAGTCTTTACGCAGCCTTGAATCTATAGATGCTTTTAAAAAGCATCTGAAGACTTTCCTTTATAAACAGGCTTTTAGCTAATAGCTACCTGTTTTCTACTTGCACTTTCGTATGAATGTAATGTTTTTGTGATATTTTTTAATATATTTCATTCAATTTTTTGTTTATTTGTTTCACGTCTTATTGTGAAGCACTTTGTGATTTGCATCTTTGAAAAGTTATATGCAAATAAACATTACTTACTTACTTACGATTAGTGTTAGGATTTCCCCAAATAGGTCCATTAGTGAATGTTGAACACTGAACCAGCTTCATGTCCCCTCAAAGGTATTAAAGGGTGCATAGAATAGCTGATTGCTTGACATTACAGTAGTACCTCGCTAATTCACGGTTCGACTTTTGCGGACTCGCTCTTTCGAGGTTTTTCAAAGTAAGATCGGACATGACACACAACTTACTGATAGATGGATAAGCCGTACAAGCGGCATGGATTGTTTATTTAAAATATATTTTTAAAGGATTTCGTACCTGTTGCACCTGTGTGCAGCCCACAGGCGCAGGGAGAAGCTCCCTCCTGCTTTTCTTCTCTGTGCTGAAGCAGCTTTGTGAAGGGTTAACCCTTTGCTGTCCAGATACACCGATCAACTTTTGTCTTCCAACGTAAAATTCAAATTGTGACATTGTAAAATCATCATAATTACGGTACAAAATATAAAAATATTGTTAGTTTTAATAATTTTAGAACTTCTATGTTCAGTTGTTTCAGTGTAATTGATCAAGAAGTAAATTTCTGCTCTGTGCTGCATCTGCTTCGTGAAGGGTTACCTAACCCTTTGCTGTCCTGCTGCGCTTCGTTTCTCTTGTACTACTATTCCTACTTTGCGTTTTTTCACTTATCGCGGGCTAGAACCTAATGATAAACAATGGACTAAAGGAAAACTAAGTTAAAAATCTAACTGGTGCAAGTTGTTGACCTTTAGACAATAATAATTTTTCAACATTGGTATTGGTCCAAAGTCCAAAGTTATTGCTTACCTCATGGATCTCACTGCATATTTCATTTTAAATACAACTACTGTTTTTTTTCCACCTTTCTCTTTTGTTTAATGGCAGCAGTCCAACCTCTTTAGTTGGAATTGTGAAATGCTACTTCATTTGAAGTGATGTTTTATTTCAGCTGTGCTAAAATGTCTATATTTTAGGTCAAGAAACAACAGCTAATCAGCTAGCGTTCTGCATCATGGAACTTACAAGACATCCTGAAGTTCTGGAGAAGTAAGACATAAGATTACACTTTTGGTTATGCATAGTTAATAAAGACTGATTTCTGAAGTTAAGTTTTTACTTTTCAGAGCGAGGAAAGAAGTGGATAATATTATTGGGATGAAACAAAATCTAAGCTATGAAGACATTGGGAAACTGACCTACCTGCGACAAGTACGTGCCATGAAAACCCATAACTATTTTAGTCCTGACAAATATTTGCCCTCAGTTTTACCGGTACTTGCTGTTGGAAAGCAACGATAGTCAATAATGTTTTTGCTCAGTGCTGGGCAGCGCTAATCCAAAAATTAGTTCCGCTATTTCTAAAGCACTTATTAATTTATTTAGGTCCGCAATTTCAAAAGCGCTTATGTATTAGCAATGCTAGCGGAAGCTAAATGCTAACACGCTAACGTGCAAATGGCGAACTACTTTTTTAAATCCAGCAGATTTGACCATTTCGTGAAACGGTTAAGCTCAGAAAAACCTTGTGCTATAAAGTCAGCTAAGAAATATATTTTTTCTCAGCAAAGAAATAATTGTTTTTACCGTGTTTTGTTGTAAAGTCCTTTGCTTCTGTGGCCGTCGCCATTTTGAAGAGGGCAAATGAGGCGCTGACGCGTCGCGTAGGCCGCTGAGAAACATCCATAAGTTCACCCTCCATGTTAAAAACTCTTCGTCTGACTCTTCGAAAACAAGCAATAAGGCTGCAGAGTAACACACTGGCTGCTAACTGCTATAGAGAGAGCGCTCTCTCTAGCCAAGAGACTGAGGGGGACGCTTTTTTGTCACGGACCACATCCGGCGCTGACAGGATATGGTCTGTGAGCAGTCGTCCGGTTGATTTAAGAGCTCGTAAATAAGTTTTTTTGTTTTTACTGATAGATAATTAGTTATTAGTTGTACTGCATTTTAAATAAAAATAGCGCAAATCCGCTTATGAATTATAAAAGTTAGTCAATCCGCTATAACGCTGACAAATTGTTTAGGTCCGCTATAAGCGGATTAGCGCTTTAGCGCTCACTAGCGGTCTGACGCCCACCTTTGTTTTTGCTTGTGTCTCTGTGGTATTCATTTGTCTGTTCTGTTAGCAAAATAACTTATTGTAAGCTACTAGACATTATTAGAGAAACTTGCAGAAATTAATTGCATTGGATGTACATCTACAACGGATTAACTTTTGGAGTCAACTCTATTAAAGATGGCTGCTATAACTTAGTGAACTTGACCAGCACAAAAATGGCTACAACTCTGCCAATTTCACGTACGTTGAACTAATGTGATGTGGTAGTTGTTGACGGTCATTCACAACTCAAGTGCTGACAGATCGTTCATCTTGCAATATAGAGAGAGATTGTGTAGTTTTACTTTCAAGAATTGTTTATTAAACAACTATAACTTCAGTGTTTCTCATCGTAAGATGATGAAACTGGTATAAAAGATGTGGACACAGGGGCTCTCAAATGTTTTGGGTTCAGAGACCCCTTACAGGGGAGAAAATGTTTCAGGGACCCCCTCATAACATGTTTATTAAATAATTTTCTTCAATTTGTCTCTTTATGCAATGGAAATATTTGTGTAACATAAATACTCAAGACATGTTCTTTAATAGTGTTAACACTATTTTTTATACTTTAAAACATGAGACATTTTTCATTCAAGACACACTTAATTGACTTTTTTTATTTCAACTTCGAGAAATCAACAGTTTTGATCAAATTAACAGAATCAAAAACCACTTTAAAACTTTAATCATATAATGAACATAAATGTGTTGCCACTTCTTCAAATTATTACAGAAATCTCTTTACATAAAACTGAACAGAATCAGAGCCGCAGTTCAGACCAAGTACAGTAACAGCTTTTTTTGTAAACGGATTGATGCCAGAATGTAAATAGCAGGTGGGGGTGGGGGGTCTGTGGGTCCTCCTCTAGAAATTGTTCAATAAAGTATATGTGATTTCCTACATTTTGGTGTATCTTAACAGGTAGTTAAACATCAATATGCTTGTACAAACAAACAAACAAACAAACAAAAGTTTATATTTTTAGTATTAGTATTTAGTATTTTAGTTTTTATGTTATATAAACTAAAATACTAAATACTAATATTATACAGATATATATGTTTGTTTTTTTTGGCGGATCCCCAAACAGGCTCACAGAACCTGGGGGGTCCATAGACCCCAGTTTGAGAAGCACTGATCTAAGGAATGCTAAGTTTTAATATTCGTTGTCTGAATACAGTACATGTTGTCCGTTTTCTAGAAACTTTAATAAGTTACTTCTGCTTCAGTTGATTTTAGAACTGCAGAGCTAGTATTTAATCTGTTCTGAAGATCTCACATTGTAATCTCTCCCTTAGGTGCTAAAAGAGACGCTGAGATTGTATTCAACTCTTCCTGGCATATCCCGTGAGATTCAGGAAGACATGGTGATTGATGGAGTCCACATTCCTGGGGGAGTCTCTTGTATGGTGAGTGTTTGGTTTCAGAACGTACCGCCATTGCAAAGCAGCTGGATTCACACTAGGTCACAAACGAACCTGTCTTGTCAGGATCCACGCTGAGTCTTTGTGGCTGTGACGTAAAAGTTTGGAGGAGTCAGTGTCTGTACTAGTTACAGCCGAGGGTTAGGGGTGTGGCAAGAACAGTGATGTCTTCAACTGTTTTCAATCAAATCTACCGTATTTTCCGGTGTATAGGTCGCACCCTTTTTTATTATTTTTTTCATGGCCTGCGACTATACTCAGGTGCGACCTATATATGGCTTTTTATAAAATAAGCTGATTTGTAATCATTTATTAACAAAAATTAAACTGAGACACACTCTTACAATAATGTCAGCTAACAAATATATATTTTTAGGTGTTTATCCTGCTAAAATTATTCATTTATTAAAGAAAAGTTCAGCTCAGACACATATTTGCTATAATTTTTTATCAAACAATTAATTGTTTTTAAGTGTTAATCTTCTTAAAAGCCTTGCTGTGCGCTCCTGTGGAAGAGACATTTGCAGCAGAGCTAAACACGGTCCACATTTTGACGTAGGTGCGACCTATACTCAGGTGCGACCTATATATGGATTTTTCCCAATTCTTTGGCAATAATTGGATGGTGCGACCCAGAGCCATATATATAGAGAGTTCCGACACTCTTTGATCTCGCCGACAGGCGGTCAATCGTTCCAAACTATGGCTATGGAAACCTTGTGGAGCTGCGCCCTCTGGCGGCGACGGAGCGCTGCTGCAGGCAGCTTCAGACTGTTACCAAGAGCCATGGAACAAATCGCCCCCTCCATGACCCACGTGACTTCCGCATTCCATTCTTACAATGGAACTCTATGGGAGTGTCGCAACTCTCACTTTATATGGCTCTGGTGCGACCTATACACCAGAAAATACTGTAAATGAAAAAGTATTCTTCATTTGGAGCATTAGCAGACAGGTGCTTCATCCAGACAGCAGCTAAGTCTTTTTTTATTGCTTTAATTTTTCTAAATGTTTCTACAATAAAACCTCTCTAATGGTGCATACGCGTAGGCAGGGGGGGTTCGCTCGGTTCGAACGAACCGTCCACTTTGCCTATGAAGTCCCGCATAGGGATTTTATGAGGGGCGGTTCGTTTAAATGAAACGTGGACCTTAAAAGGGCAACATGCCTCGGTGGCTCACTGGATACGCGTTTGGTTGCCGCCCCAAACCTTTTCTCGACTCTGGTTCGAATCTCACCTGGTTGAACTTATTTTACATTTGTCTTTTATTGGATAAAAAAAAGAAGTTAAAATGCCTGTGGTTAACACAAACTCCTTTTTTCTTTTTTTTTAATCCAATAAAAGACAAACGTAAAATAAGTTCAACCAGGTGAGATTTGAACCCGAGTCGAGAAAAGGTTTGGAGCGGCAACCAAACGCGTATCCAGTGAGCCACCGAGGCATGTTGCCCTTTTAAGGTCCACGTTTCATTTAAACGAACCACCCCTCATAAAATCCTGGCTATGCCCATGTGGTGTAACGAAAGCTCTAATGCGTCAGGCTCCTGCACTGTATATTTATTTGTTGGATGCTTCACCAACACCATCATCACTAAAGGATCCAACATCAAAATCTGTTTTAAATCATTTACAAATTATTCCGTACGACCAGAATGTGACGTATTATTCTCATATTCAGTTGAACTCCTATGCAGTCGGGAGAATGGAAAGATTCTTCAAGGACCCACTGAAGTTTGATCCAGACCGATTTCACCCAGATGCTCCCAAGTAAGTAGAACATTTTAAAACATTTAAAACATTGTCATCCTGTCAACTTCTTTCTTGTGTCTGTTTTCCCAGGCCTTACTACTGCTACTACCCCTTTGCCCTCGGTCCACGCGCATGCCTGGGGCAGAACTTTGCTGAGGTGGGTAGGATGAATACCGTATTTTCCAGTGTATAAGTCTCAGTCTTTCGCATAGATTTGTCAGTCCTGCAACTTATACACCAAAGCGAGTTATATACTCCCCTCCCATGCATATTCATAACGCAATTTTTGACTGACGCTTTAAATTTCTAAGAACTGCAACAGCGAGTCCACCCGTGTGTGCTCGCTTCACTCAGCTGGTGCATGGTAGAGGAACGATGGAGAGTTAGTGGCTCTGGACGTGATGTAAGGATGGATGGATGGATGCAGCGCCACCCAGGCAAAATGAAGCTGTTTTGACCATTAAAATGCATTTATTATTATTATTTTTAATTATTTTTTACATTTTTGGGCTCTAGTGGCCTTTATTGTAGAGGGAGAGGGCGAAACGGGTAGAGAAGGGAGAGACACTGCAGAAAGAAGGTCGTCGGGTCTGGGACGCGAACCCGCGACGCCTGCAGAGAGGCTCATCCTCAGAACATGTGCCGCGCGCTTATCCCCCACTCCAAAGCGGCGGCACAGAATTAAAGTGCATTTATTAAGGAAAAGTTAAACTGAGACACACCTTTGATATAATATCGAGCAAACAAATAATAGTTTTTAAGTGTTAATCTTGTAAAATTTCTTAGAACTGCAACAGAGAGTCCTCCTGTGCGTGCTCACTTCACTCAGCTGGTGCAGCGGAGGAACGCTGGAGAGCTAGTGCTTCCAGCCATGTATCCATCCATCCATCCATGCATCCATGCATGGATGGATGCATGCATGGATGGATGGATGGAGTTGTGCTGCCCAGGCAAAAGCTGTTTTGACAATTTAATAAACGTGACGGGTCAGCGGTGACTCATAATAAATGTGACTTGTTTTTTCCGCTTCATGATACATTTTTTGACTGATGCGATTTATACGCCGGACCATACAGTAAATTTAGGGCTTAATTTGTAAACTGTGGGGGTCGTGGGTCATCTCACAAAATTTTTTGAATAACAGATATGCCATTTCCTGCATTTTGGTGTATTTTAACAGGTTGTTCTACATCGACATTTACTTACATTTGTAAACACTTAAAGGTGGGGTATGTAACTTTGTAATGCAGTCTAACTTTTCAAACAATATATTTTTAACATATTTCTTCACTCTGTCACTATCTATTGACAGACTGATTTTAGACAAAGTAATCTCTGAAAAAAACTATAGTCCCCTTGCTTCTCTATCAGCATTTATAAAAACACTGAAAACACAAGAGTGACCAGGACACTGACAGCCAATAAAAACAGAGTTGTTTGTCACGCCCCAACCCACGCCCCCACCTGTCCCAGCCGCAGCTCGTTCTCATTCAAAGGATTGCAAAGCGATGCAGGACTGTTTTTTATGTGACACAAAATGTATTAAATATCCCTTCTTTATCCCAGAGCTGGACTTTTATTTAGTTTTTTTGCCAAAAGCCAAGTGATCGCTTCATCCTTCACTGACAGACATGAGGAAATGGATTTGTCACGACTCACGAGCGAATTAAAACATGTCCAACGTTGCTTTGTGAACCTCTGATGATTTCTGCTGGATTTTGTGTTGTAGGATAGCGCTCCATGGTTTTATTATATTTTTTAAACAGTTATATTATCATATAAACACAGAACTTCGGAGCGCAGAGACAGGAGGAGGTGGAGCATTCCACACATTCCAGACCAGCGCTGACAGACATCAGGAAGTCACGAGCGAATTAAATCATGTCCAAACGTTGCTTCGTGAACCTCTGATGATTTCTGCTGGATTTTGGGTTGTAGGACTAGCGCTCCATAGTTTTATTTTATTTTATTAGAAGGTTTTATTACCATAAACACAGAATATCGCAGCGGCTCTGAGCAGAGAGCAGCAGGGGGCGGAGCAGATCCCAAGTTCAGCTGCAGAGCACTGTGCCATATATGGCTCTGAGGGGAGGGAGCAGAATGCTTTTCTGCGCTGAAAATATTTCTAAGTCCCAGAGTGTTCAAATATCGCAGACCCTACCTTTAATAAAATTACTATTTTGGAGAAGAACAGCAGGTTGTGTGTGAACAAGCAGCTTCGATCCTGTCAGGTGTCCTGAACCCTCCTCCTCCCTCCCCTCACTTCACGGTTATGAGCTGAACTCTTCTCCGTTGAATTTGTTGTTCCTGCTCCTGTTGTCGTGGCACCATTTGAAGCGCCTGAACCCTGAAGGCTTCAATTCTCTGTTGTCCAACTATGACAATCCATCCATCCATCCATCCATCCATTTTTTTTTATTAAAGTAAATGGGACTGTCTTTTTGACATTTTGATTGCTGTTGTTATTTTGACAAATTAGCGCTGTTGTTTTGAAATGTGACATATAATGTGAATTTTTGGAGAGAAGGTCTTAGCACAGAACCTCAGTGCGTAAATGTGACCATCCCTCCGTCCTTCCTGCCTACAGGCTCCTCTCCTCTTCCTTGAAGGAGCACCGCACATGCTGCGGCTGAAACATCCACAGACTGAGTCCGCCTGGCTAAGGGCAACGTCTCCTCTCGTTGTATTTTTAATAAATAATAAAAAATAAAAATGAGCGATGACTTTGAACTTTTAGGGGCGGAGTTGGCGGATCCGATGAAAAAGTTGCCGGAACAGAGGGGGTAAAAATGAGAGAGTTCCCAGATCTTGTTCCGGCAGGATCCGGCTCAAATGAAGCACTGAGTGAATTACAATAATGAATTAAAATAATAACTCATTCAGTTATAGCTCAAGTGGGTTGTTGTGTTTTCAGATGGAGGCTAAAGTGGTGATGGCAAAGCTGATCCAGAGGTTTGACTTCAGCCTCGTCCCAGGACAGACCTTTGACATTCGGGACACTGGCATGCTGAGGCCAAAGAGTGGCGTGGTTTGCTCCATTAAACACAGGAAGTAGAAACTAGGTGGTGTTAAAGCTCTAGTACATCATAAGACCGCATGATGGTCCTCATGAAGAAGAGTTCTTAGACTGTTCTTAGGCTTTATTCCTGTTTCAGCTAGACACTAATCATATTGAAAAACACGTTTTTTTTAAGATAATTTGTACTTAATAACAACTTAAGCACATTCATTCTAAACAAATCTGTTTATTCGTGTATTTAGTATTGTTTTAAATCTGAGTTCATTTTTTAATACATTAACTTTTTATGCCTTTAATGCTAATGTAAGTACTGAATTTGCTTTTCTTGGTTCAGTTGAAATAAACTGCAGCTGGTGATTTGATGCCTGGTTGTCAGCTCAAAGACATTATAATCAGTCTTCTTTGTGTCCACACAGAGGTGCTGTTACTGTGTTAGGAATCTGCTAAGGTGCCTAGTATCACACTCTTATGTTTGGAAAAGTTTTTATTATATTTTAGAAAATGCAAAATTTGTAACTTTTAGTTTTGTGAAAAGTTACAGTATTTTAGTTGTACTGTATCTTTAAAAAAACATTTTATTAATTTTTTTATTGGGCTTTTTAAATGTTGGCTATGTAATAGTTCATGTTTTAAAAGAAAATAAATCTGAACAATTTAAAGGAAGTGATTCATTACATCTGTCTTTATTTGTAAAATAATGATTTATGGTTAAAAAAAACAACAACAACTAAAGTTCTGTCTGGACTGTTGAGCTAATGGCTAGTGGAGCTAACTAGCAGGCCAACACCAAAGTGATTTGCTGTCATCTTAAAACAACTCCAGTCTCCAAAATTCAAAGCTATTTATGCAAATCCTATTTTTTAAATCCTTATTTAACTATCATGCATGTATTGCATGCATAGTAGTATGGCAGAAATATTGTGACATTTTTAATGGAAGTGCTACAGCTAGCCGCCACTGCTGTTTTATTGAAAATAGGCATGGATTTCTATGTTAAAAACAATTTTGTGCAAAACTGGTGACAATTCAAATCTTTATAAACCACTTTTATTTGCACCACCAGGTCATTTTGAGATGGGAGGTGTTTAAATATGACATCATTCCCATCTGAATTACCTTTTAGTCAGCTGTTCACTATAGCAGTTAACTACTTACCTGCCAACCATTTGGGCGGGACATTTGCAGATTTAAATAAAGATGTTGGCAACTTGCTCATAATTAAAGGGAAAAACATTTTCTTGTTGAAGTTCAGGTATTTTTTTTATATTTCTGTGTAATTGATTCAACCATCAAACTATTGGTTGAACAGCTTTGCTTATTAGATTATAATATTGCGTGGGGGGATTGTTTCTGTGTGTGTGTCTGTGTGTGTGAGATGTTGGGGGCAATTGGCCAAAGTTTTACAGTAAATAATAAATTCAGTAAATAATCAAACATTTATTAGCTGTGGCCATCATTACTGGACAAATGGTGGACTCATGACAGATAATGTGTTAGTAGGGAAGCTTGTATTTTTTATTTGTATTTGTGTTTTGTTCTTTGTTACCTAGCTGGTAGGTTTTTCGGGGAGGCCTGTTTTGTTACTACATCAGATTATTTGGTGCAAAAGATTTTTAGACATAAAAGTACAGTATGGTGCATTTGAAACAAGGAGCTCAGTGTGTAAAAAATAAAACAAAAAGTAACAATAAGCCAATTTTCAAGTTTGATCTCAGACAAAGTTCAGACTAAAGACTGGCTATTGTTCATCTTTCAATAAATATATAATATACTGATTTATGTCTTTTGCTTAATTTGGAATTCAGTAAAATGTATTTCAAATAGCTGGAAAACGCATAGATTTGAGTAGATTAAAATAAAAAAGACCCCGAGGTGGGGTGGGGAGCTCATGTCCCCAGACCCCTCAACTACTCCGGTGTGTCACTGGCGTGTGCAAATATGTGAAGGTGTCCCTCATTCCCATTAGCAAATATTAGCAGTAGTTATGATTAGCTATAGTGGTTAGCTCCTCAGTCTGATCAGATATAAACTTTTACTTCTCTCAACTGAGGTCGTTAAAAGAGACAGTGTGATATTTAACCAATAAACTAAATTTCGCCAATTCATATTCCAGAAAGAAGGAGGTATTGAGCTATTTTTAAAATGTGATTTTGAATGATCTAAACTCCCCCTACAGCTCTCTGCTTTCCATAAACAGGTTTTGTTAAAGTGGAAGTTGATGTTCAAACACAACTTCAGCCCCCTTAATGTCCCACTGTGGAACAACAGAGCCATTCTATGGAGTAGAAAGTCTATATTCATAAAAGATTGGTGGAATAAACAAATCTGGTCAATTACTCATTTACTAGATGGAAATGGTGAAATTCTCAGTTTGGAGGAATTTAACAGAAAATATGGAACTGTTTGTTCATTAACATATTGTAAGAAAGGATTACGTACCATCCCTGAGGTCCTTTTTCAGTCAATTAAAAACAATTTATCTCATCTCTCTATTCCAAGACTCCATAAGATTCAAATTGAGCATGTGGACATTAGTGAAAATAAATGCAACAACAGGTTTTTAAACCAGTATTTGTAACATGTACCTAGGAAGAACAAAAAGCACGGCTTTCTTACAAACTTTTAACAAATCTATGAGAGTCAAAATTAGGGATGCACCGATCCACATTTCTCACTTCCGATCCGATACCGATACTTAAGAACTGGGTATCGACCGATACCGATACTTTTCCGATCCGATACTGTTCAGGTATGTGAATCTGTATAATGAAATATTTGTACTGAGACTATAAAGTTATGTGTATTTTGGAATGTTTTCTATACTATAAAGACTATACTGTTAAAGTTTGTGAGTTTCCTGTTGTGTCTTCATTGGTTTTAACTCACATAATGTTAAGACGGCAGTCACAGAATATGATGGAACACAAGTGCTCTTTGAAGCTGGATCGGAAATATCGGCAGGTTGGATCCGATATCCGATACTTAAATTATGCTGGTATCGGATACCGATACCGATACTGGATCGGATCTGCCCCATCCCTAGTCAAAATAAGAACAAATTATTTGAGATTTCTGGTTCTTCCCAAACTTAAAGAACTACATTTTAAAATTATAAATAACATATATCCTTCAAATCAATTCTTAAGAGAGATATTTAATTTTAATGTAGAAAATTGTGGTTTTTGTACAACTCAATTGGAAACAACTAAACATTTGTTTTATGAATGTAAAGAAGTATTAAACTTATGGGAATAACTTTGTAACTTTCTGTCTTTTAAAGGAATAAACTTGGTTTTCGTTTCCTTAGAAAATATTCAATTTGGCTTATCTAAAAAAATCTAGAATTTTTTTGTCAATGTTCTAATTATTGTAACAAAATACTATATCCATAAATGTCGATACGCAAAATGCTCCCTCTCTATCAATGCTCTCAAAAATGATGTTTCTTTTTTTCAAAGTTGTCTAAAAAAGATGCAGAATTTAAATGCAGTACAATTATATGAGTTAATGGAAGTATTTTAGCTTCTAGCCCCCTAACTTGGCTTTTATTTATTTATTTTTATATATTTCTTTTATTTCATCTTTCATTTCCTTTCCTTTTTTTTATTATTTCCGTTAATTAGTTATAGCCTTTTCAAGAATTGTTGAGTTTTTTTCTTGAACCTTTGCAATCAAGGTGAATTGTAGACATTAGGAGTTGTTATTCTTGTTGTATAATATTTGTATTTGACATGTTGTTGAGTTTTGTCAATGTTTTCTTAACTACCAAAAAATATATACAGTATAAAAAAATAAACTATATTTCGCCATGTTTTTCCGAGGCGACCTGAACGCGTCGTCCTGTCCCTTTAAGAGGGGGCGGAGCTTCGTGCGCGAGGCTCCAGCGCACTGTTCATGTACCTGCTGCTCCCTCTCTCCTCCGCCTTGATTGGCCCTCTCTGAGCCAAGTCCCCTTGAATGATTTCAAACCGGAGTAGAAGGAGGAGGAGGAGGAGAAGAAGGAGGACGGTGAGGGTCCGCTGAAAATTAAGCTGGAAAAGACCGAGCCCTCTGTCCAGGAACCTGAACGCACCATCTCTTTGAAGAGCTTTTACATCCGACCGCGTCCAAAAAGAGAAACCACGGCTGGAAAGTGGGATTTTGATATTGTTTTCATTTTTCTTGCTCGAGCACTACATTTGTATTTAAAGAAAAAAAGCAACTTTTGTTTTCCCGACATTATTTATGGAGTGTCCAGCGGAGATGGTCTAGTTGTTTATTGACTCGTCTCCTGGGAAATACACATTGCAAGTCAATAACTGGGGGAATGTAAGTACCAGTTGCTGCCAGGTTGCCAGATCGCGTGTTTCTCCCGTCGGCCTGTTGAAGATCAGATCTTTTCATCTTTATTTCATTATTTTTTTGGACAATGTGTTCGTGTTTGACCACAGCTCCGCAGCTGAGGTCAGGCTGAACAACCATCTGATTCCGAGCGGCAGTATATATATATCACCTTCACATCTCAAGTCATGGCGACGAATGCGTCCGAGGAGGACCTGAGCCAGCAGACGGACGAGGAGCTGCTGCGGAGCTCCAAGGAGGAGCTGCTGCGGAGGCTGAGGAGGGCGGACGGCGAGAAGATGAGCCTGATGATGGAGCACGGCAACATGATGAAGGACGTCAACCGGCGGCTGCAGGTGCACCTGCACGAGATCCGCACCCTGAAGGAGGTCAACCAGAAGCTGCAGGACGACAACCAGGAGCTGCGCGAGCTCTGCTGCTTCCTGGACGACGACCGGCAGAAGGGCAAGAAGCTGTCCCGGGAGTGGCAGCGCTTCGGCCGCCACACCGCCAGCGCCATGTGGAGGGAGCTGGGCGCCTACATGGTGAAGCTCAAGGAGCTGGAGGCCAACCAGGAGGCCGTGCTCAGGGAGAACTCCGAGCTGAAGGAGATCATCCTCATGCTGGACGAGGAGCGGAGCGGCGCGGGCTCCAGGAGCTCCATAGACAGCCAGTCCAGCCTGACCAACCAGAGTGCGGGGGGCACTGGGACGGTGCGGGACGTGGGGGACGGGAGCAGCACGTCCAGCGCGGGGAGTGCTGGCAGCCCCGACCATCACACTCACAACCACCTGCACAGTAAGCCCTCGGAGAACTCTAAGGTGGGTGCGAGCACCATGAGGAGGTCCATGGATGATCTGTCAGCGCACCATCACAGGAGCATCCCCAATGGGCTCAATGGTGAGTGCATATCAAACTGATGGTCCATGGGCCACTTTTGTCCCGCATGGCTCTTATAGGTATGCAGGGGTCTGCAACCTGTGGCTCTGGACCACATGCGGCTCTTTGGTTGATCCAGAGCGGCTCTTTCAAGCTTTGACTAAAAGTAACATAAAACTGAAGTTTATTGGTTGTTAAACAACAAAAAAGTACTAGTTTGAGCTGTTTTCATGTCATTTCTTTGGCAAATACTCACTTTAGTTTTGTGCTTTATTTCTATACCGTATTTTCCGGAATATAGGTTGCGGCTTTTTATCACTTTTGCATGCCCTGCAACCTATAGGTGCAACCTATTTATGGCTTTTTATAAAATAAGCTGATTTGTAATCATTTATTAACAGAAATTAAACTGAGACACACTCTTACAATAATGTCAGCTAACAAATATATTTTTTAGGTGTTTATCCTGCTAAAATTATTCATTTATTAAAGAAAAGTTCAGCTCAGACACATATTTGCTATAATTTTTATCAAACAAATAATTGTTTTTAAGTGTTAATCTTCTTAAAAGCCTTGCTGTGCGCTCCTGTGGAAGACATTTGCAGCAGAGCTAAACACGGTCCACATTTTGACGTAGGTGCGACCTATATTCAGGTGCAACCTATATATGGATTTTTCCAATTCTTTGGCAATAATTGGACAATGCGACCTATATTCAGGTGCGACCTATATTCCAGAAAATACGGTACTTGTTTTTTTCCACAATAAAAAAAATACATAGCTCATTGTTTTGTTTTTTAATTAAAATAACTTTCCCCACCTCTTTACAAGAATGTGGCCTTTTCATTTTTCTTAAACTGTAATAATATCAATAAATGTTAAAAACCCTTAGATATTTTATCTTTATAATGTCACCCCTACTGCCACAAAAGTCTCCTCCATCAAACTTAAAGTGGCCCATGGGCCACCAGTTGATAACAGTTGTAGCAGGTTGTTGTGGCTCTGGACACATTGAATTTAGTGAATGAAGGTGTAAAAATGGCTCTTTTGATTATAAAGGTTGCAGACCCCTGGTATAGGGAGATCAGAGACGTGTGTAGAAGAGTGGTTTTATTTTAAATTCTGCAACGTCCTCATAAAATATATCAAGAAAAAGGTCAAAATTTTGTACATTTAAATTGTAATTATAAAATACACGTTCGAGCAGGATAACAATAGGTGGCTTCCATGCATTTACATGCAATGGCAGCCCCCAATAAATGTGTAATATATTTAATATGCAATTCACGTGGAACTGCAGAGGCGTTGTGCTTATTATTTACAAGTGAACTGGTGGAAGATGAACCAAAAGTAAGACGCCTTTTCATTATTTCACAAAGGATTCAATGATTTTTATTGTCATTCACATGGTACATGAAGTGGAACGAAAGGGTCCCAGTTACATCCAACAAAAACACAAATTGTCAAGAACAAAACAGTAATAAGATCAGAGACATGCAATAAAAATACACACAACTAATAATGCACTGAGCACTAAAAAACAATGTGCCAAAACAACAGCAGCACGAACATGAGTCTGTGTGAGCAGATGAGCATGAATAGACACAGCAAGATGAAATAAATCAGCAGCATGAGATCAGCAGCATGGATAGTCAGCAGCACATATTAACATCCAAGTGAATTATAGTAAATTTCAAAGCAAACACTGTTTTTGGACAGGCCTTTTTCCAAAGCTCTTTTTCACTTTAAATGTTTATTTATTTATTTTTATTTTAACTATAAGATACAAAACAGGATCAATACATTTGACCTCATTCACTTTAAAACAAGTTAGAGCTCTCCACAGGAACAATGAGCCTTTATAGTTCAAACTAAAGCCAGCAAGATTTGGTTTATGGGTTTATGCACCTTTTTATTATATTGTAATGTATGGCTCTTAAGCTCCGCCTCCTCCTCCTCACCACTTACAATCACTGTGTTTTGTTAAGCATCAAATGGCTAAATACATTAGAGAACAAATGAATGTTTGAACGTACATCAACCCGGTCAGAACTGTCTGAATCCACAGGAGTGCACATCTGGAGCTAGATTATCAGAAGTGTTCTTTTATTTTCCAGTCAGGCACATTTCCCATTTGTTTACATGGACTTCAGCTTCAACATCAGTGCCTGGTTAGTAATGAACGTAAGTAGTTTATAGATTCACTGAAGGTGCAGTCTTTCAGGTTTTTTTTTGGTTTTTTTTTTGCATTTGAGACTTTTGCAGAATGCCTTTTATGGCTATAAAAAAAGCTTTATATTTTTCATTTTTGCAAGTCTTTCTAACCAATATCCAATGAACACATACTGTATGCACAAATGTCCTGCCGTCAGGATTGTTCTGGACAACTTTGTTTCTGCTACCACCGATGCTAAACTTTTTTCATTTTTGCACGAAAGTGAACATACTAAATAAAATAAAGTAACTCTATATAAAAAAACAATACTAAACAAATGCTGGTGAAGACGCGCAGTCATTCAGGACAAAAAACGTTCAATACAAAAACAACTGGATTTTATTTGTAACAGAAGACGGAGAAAGCTCCTCGGATGAAGAGCGAAACGTCTTCTGTTACAAATAAAATCCAGTTGTTTTTGTATTGAACGTTTTTTGAATACCAAACAAAGCATAATATGATAGTAAAAAGGTTAATTAGGCATATCGTATTTTTCGGACTATAGGTCGCACACGAGTATAGGTCGCATTGTCCAATTATTGCCAAAGAATTGGAAAAATCCATATATAGGTTGCACCTGAATATAGGTCACATCTACGTCAAAATGTGGACCGTGTTTAGCTCTGCTGCAAATGTCTCTTCCACAGGAGCGCACAGCAAGGCTTTTAAGAAGATTAACACTTAAAAACAATTATTTGTTTGATAAAAATTATAGCAAATATGTGTCTGAGCTGAACTTTTCTTTAATAAATGAATAATTTTAGCAGGATAAACACCTAAAAATATATATTTGTTAGCTGACATTATTGTAAGAGTGTGTCTCAGTTTAATTTTTGTTAATAAATGATTACAAATCAAAATCAAAGTCAACTTTATTGTCAGAACTGCAATATGTACAGGACATACACAGGATTGAAATTGCATTTCTCTCTCAGTCCCTCGGTGCAACAGTAACCATTTAAACACTAAACAATTAATAAACAAGCATAAAATGAAATAATAAAAGTTTAGTACTGTCCTGAGTTTTTTGCATAGTAGTTTTTCATAGTAGTAAAAAAGTATAAAAAGTTTCACCAACACCAAAACACCAACATTTAATAAACATAATCATAAAATGAAATAGAGTGTAATACTGTCCTGAGTTTTTTCATAGTAGTTTTCCATAGTAGTATAAAAGTATAAAAAGTTTCACCAACAGCAAAAATGAAATAGAGTGTAATACTGTCCCGAAGTATAAAGTATAAAAAGTATATCTATAAAATAAATGAAGGTTCTGGCATTTGACATTTGTAAAGAGTGACAAAGCAGCATATGGGGTTAATGTACACAGTATATGTATGAGGTAGTTGATATTGGTATAGAAACAAAGTGGCATTATGCAATAAGGCTAGTAAAAAGAATATATACTGTATATCAGCAGTAGTGTAGATATAAAAAGTCTAGATGTAAACAGTAGTAATAAATGTAAACAGTAGTAATAAATGTAAACAGTAGTAATAAATGTCAACAGTAAATGTAAACAGTAGTATGACTATAGGCAGTAATGTAATACAAACATTAGTGCAAATATGAGAAGTAGTGCAAACTGAATGAGCACATGACCGTGAGTTGAGTGAATGACCCATATTGATGACACAGAGTCCAGTGTTAAAAAACTTTGTGTTGTGAATCAGCTTATTTTATAAAAAGCCATAAATAGGTCGCACCTGGCTATAGGTCACAGGGCATGAAAAAATCTTGAAAAAAAGCTGCGACCTATAGTCCAGAAAAATACGGTACATGTTCTTTCAGATGATTATTTTCCACATCAAAGGCTCTTGTAGTAAGATAATCTTTGGCCCCTGAGCACATTTTAAAACACAAGTCAGATCCTTGAGTAGTTCAAAAATAATCTTTTTTCCACCCTGTTCTTTAATTAAAGTTGATGAACCAGTGATTGACACCAGACTGTGTTCTAGCTATCAGCATCTGAAGTCTCTGATGTTCTGATCAGAGTGGTTAAGAAGGATTACCATGAGGGGTTTCTCAGCGTTACCCCCCTCACTGTCACGTCTTGATTGGGGTGATTAGGGGACACCAACAGAAATGCACACACATCTTCTTTAAGAGGCCGTTTCAGTTCCTTGCTAACCCGTCATTTGAGTCTGCACTGATTTAGGTCACTGCACTAGGAGAGGCCGTAATAGCTTTTAGATGTGGCCCGGGCAAATTGAATTTTTCGAGGTCGTTTGCTGATTATCACTGCTGTTTCTGGCAGTGGGAGAGTGGTCGTCTCTGCTTTGGGCCTGTGTGAGATGCATGGCATGGAACCAGAATTCAGTGTCAGTGAAAGACCTAAATACACAGCTGAAAGCTGCATGCTGGGATGAGAGGGGAAAAAAGCTATGCTGGAGCATGAGGACACTAAGCCTTGTTCAGCTCGCACCATGATCTGTTTGGCAAGAGGAATAAACTCCATTTTGCTGAAGTAAAAAAAAACAACAATCCTCTCTCTAGCTTATGGTTTGTTTTTATTTCACCCCGATTCACCAGGTCAGTGCAGTACAGAGATCAAACTAGGTGGCCTGGGTCATATTATCCATCAAACATTCCTGGAATTGTGTTCCAGTAAAAAACTGTGCAGGTAAACAATTAAAAAAAGATGGTGTTCTGCTTGTGGGAAAGCCCTTAATCCAAAGAACACACACAAACATGTGCTCAAGCTCACACACGCAACATTATGGGCAGGATTTTGGCTTTAGTTATGTAACATTACTATTGTGTCTGCAGTGGCTTACAGTGTGTCTCTGAGCTGCTGTTTCACTGTGTGCATGTGACACTGTGAGCCCCTGAGGCACCGTGGGTTCACTGACAATGATGCGCAAACGCACAACTCTGGGAAAAGGTTTGCGTCGTTTGAAAAGTGATTTTTTTTTATGCCATTGTTAGGAGCAGTGCACTTGTAATGAGATTGATGCCATCTTGTAAAATCAATAATTTTACCAGGTAGAGCCCGTTGAGATCGAGATCTCTTTTACAAGGGTGACCTGTAAAGTGCTGACAAGCATGAGCGTCGCAAATCTGTCTGACTTTTATATCTTTGTAAACAACTTTCTTTGGAGAAGGAACAGGACCAATACTGACATTTGATGTCATTTGATAAGAACTGCAAAACAAGTTTTCTCTCATTAAAATTATTTATTACATGTTAGATTACTATAATAATAATAATAGAAATGGAAATCAAACCTTTTTTTACTGGAAAGCAGGGCTTAATTTGAGCTGGATCTTGCCGGAACTGGATCTGGGAACTCTATTTTGACAGGGTACGTTCTGGTTCCTGTTTGCTTGGATCCAGTAACTCTCAGGCTTACTAATAAACTTAACAAATATGGCTGCCTTGAACGAATACAACTTATATTGAATATGTAAACTTAAAATAATTGCATAAACACTAATTTTAAACACAACAGCCACTTATGAGCTTAATATCACATACGATATGCTTCTTCAAGTAGCATTTCTGCGTCAACCCTTAAAACGCCCCAACCCACGCCCCCGCCTGTCCCAGCCTCAGCGCCGCGGCTCGTTCTCATTCAAAGGATTGCAAAGCGATGCAGGACTGTTTTGTATGTGACACAAATGTATTAAATATCCCTTCTTCATCCCAGAGCTGGACTTTTATTTTGTTTTTTTGCCAAAAGTCAAGTGATCGCTTCATCCTCCACTCACAGGAATGAGGAAATTGATTTGTCACGACTCACGAGCGAAATAAATCATGTCCAAAGTGGCTGGTGAAGCTCTGCTGATTGCAGGGTCTTTTTGTGTTGTTGGACGAGTGATTCATGGTTTTATTATATTTTTTAAACCGTTATATTATCATATAAACACAGAACTTCGGAGCGCAGAGACAGGACATGTAGTGGGGGCGGAGCATTCCAGACATACCAGACCTGCACTGACAGAAAGAGGAAATCACGAGCGAATTACATTATGTCCAACGTTGCTTTGTGAAGCTCTGATGATTTATGATGGTTTTTGTGTTGTTGGACAAGTGCTCTATGGTTTTATTATATTTTTAAAATGTTTTATTAACATATAATCACAGAATATTGAAGTGCTTCGAGCGGACACACAGCAGGGGGGGCGGAGCAGAACTCAAGTTCACAGAGAACGGACTGTCTCCCTCCCCTCAGAGTCGTATATGGCTCTGAGGGGAGGGAGCAGAATGATTTCACCTGCTGGAAATTTTTCAAAGTCCCAGGGTACGGCAGAAACTACATAGTATACCTTTAATAGAAGCGGAGTGTTTACAACCCGTTAAAATACACCAGGAAACCACAACTACTTTATTCAAAAATTTCTAGGGGAGGTATCCCAGACCACTGGCCCGCCCACTATTTGCATTCTGGCATTGATCGGTTTACAAATTCAACCCTGCTGGAAAGTTACAGAGAATTACTACTTACATAAACTTCTTTAAAAAGTTTTCAGTTGATCCAAAATGCTGCTGCCAGAGTCTTAACTGGAGTTAGTAGGAGAGATTGTATCTCTCCAGTTTTAGCTTCTCTTCATTGGCTCTCTGTCAAGTCCAGAATTTAATTCAAAATCTTACTTCTAACCTACAAAGCTCTCAACAACCTAGCTCCATACTATATTCGAGATCTTATTGTTCCATATTTTCTAGGGATGCACAATATTATTGGCATGGTATCGGCATCGGCCAATATTAGTTATAAAGTTAAATATTGGACATCGGTCATTCCATAAAAAATAATTCACTGATATAAAAGGCGCTATTTTTTTTAAATACATTATATATTTATATAGTGTTACATCATTTTCAGCCCCCCTTTTTGGCATCTGTATTTGGTAGCAGGTCAAATTGACAAAGATCAAGATCATGTAGAATAACAGGTCTCTCTTGTAAATGAGTCCTTGAGGCTCAATGGGAACTAACCTGGTTGAATGAAAAAGAATAATGTACGATAGTATTTTAATTCCACAGCAGATAAAGCTATGTTGTCTCTGTAGCTAGGTCTAGAGAAAAAAAAATTGGTATTGATATTTGTTATCTTATCGGCCAAATAAACATATCAGATATCAGCCAAAAATCCAATATCGTGCATCCCTAATATTTTCCCAACAGAGCACTTGGCTCTCAGGCTGCAGGCTTACTCGTGGTCTCTAGAGTTTCCAAAAGCAGAATGGGAGGAAGATCTTTCAGTTGTCAGGCTCCTCTCTTGTAGAACCAACTTCCAGTTTCTGTCCATAAGACTGGCACATTGTCCAGTTTTAAAACTGGACTGAAGACTTTCCTTTTTGATAAATCCTATAGTTAGGGTTGGCTTGTTATGCTGCCATAGGCTTAGACTACTAGAGGACAAATTGACCACATTTCCTTAAATTAATTGTTAAAATTGAATCGTTTTCATATGATATCATTTCCATCTTAACATATGATTCTTTACCTGCCATTGTGTATCTGTTCCTACCAAACCCAGCCAGTTGAAGCAGATGTCCGCTTGTCCTAAGCCTGTTCTACTAAAGGTTTCTTCCTCATGAGGGAGTTTTCCACTGTCAACTTCATGCTTGCCCAAGATGAGAGTTCTGTGATAGAGTTAAATTCAAAGCAGTCTGCTCCTCAAATAAATAATGTAAAATTATTAGTTTTATATACAGTATGAATGTTTCTGTTCAGTGCCCTGAGATGACTTCTGTTGTGACTTGGCCCTATATAAATAAACTGAATTGAATTTAGTACATTAGCTGATGTAGTAGATAGATCTTTGAATAGTCTCAGTTTGGAGGAATAGAGTTTAGTTTTGACTAGATTGACCAGTTCATGACGTGTCCGTGTTGGGTCAAGACCAAAGTGAATTACGACCATCTTAAAAGAACTCCAGTCCAAAAAAAGCTCATAGTGGTTCGTGCAAACACATTTTTAAAATCCTTTATCCTGCTGTTAGTTTTGTATTACAATGTTATTTTGACAGAAATATTTTAGATATTTCTTTTGGAAGTACCCCAGGCCACACAGCAAATGTTATAGCTAGCTGCTGCTGCTATCTGATTTAGCAAATAACCATTAAGGGGCAGATATAATAAGATATTTTCTTCTTTCTGCCGCCTTTCATTTTATATTTTCTTTTTTACAAGATGCATGTGTTTGTTATTATTCATTTTTATTAAATGAATGAAATGAAATGAAGTTTGATGTAAATAAATATGTGATGCTAAATTGACAGCTATAGTCATTAGCCCATTAATCTACTCAGAACCGTTTCTTTAAATTGAGTTCCTTCAAAGAGATGTCTACAGAAAGTAAGATAACTGTTTATAATCTTTCATCAAACCACTTAAAAATATCTGAACTATCACTTTAAAAGTCTTGGCTGTAAACCTTGTAGTGACACTGGCTTCTGTATGACAGACCAGTGAGAGAGAACGCCTCTTCTTCACCAGCGCACATTTTCTTGTTTGGCTTATTGAAATCCGAGAGGAGTGACCATGTTGTGAGGTTGGATCTACCCGCTGTGTGAGGTCCAGAGAGGTTTTATTTAACGCTGTCCAAATGCCACGGGCTCCCCTGGGCATTTAGGGGACGAGCTCGAGGATTGCCACTCAAGTGCTAAATGAACAGCATGTGTCTGGTCGCCAGACACAAACACAGTCTGGGAGAAGAACGAGAACAATTGGAGGATGAGGATCAAATTTGCGATCCGACTTCGGAATAAATGGAAGATAATGGATGGATGGATGATGGATGGATGGATGGATGCTAAAAGTTCTGTTTATTCAAACAAAAGACTTAAATGAGTGTCAAACTTTCTGATGTTTTGTTAGACTTCTTGTGTTGTGTCTGAACATGTGAAATCCCCATATGTTCTGATAAAAACTGCTACGAGGAGTGGAGTACATGAAGAGGAGCCCAGGCAAAGGGCTCCCTGATGGATCTTGGGGTTGTTGGGGGTGGCTGAATGAGGGTAAGAGGCTTGTTGGGAGGCCTGGGAGTGGAGCAGAGGGGGTTGCTGGACGGCATATTGAGCTCAATAGAAGCTGGGCTTTGGGGGGGGACATCCCACAGTCTGCTTAATTGAATTTCTCGAGCACCATCACATCTGTTCACCTCACCACCACCCTCCCGTCTTCTTTTACTTATAGCCTGAGAGTGCTGACTTCTGTTTAAAATACCGTACCGTAAGTTTCATAGCTTTCTTTGTAATCATAACAGGCTTTTTCAACGTCTGCATTTTAACTTGAATATATGGAACCCGATTCCGGCTAAAGACCGCCTGAAAAATGACGCAGTTGCTTAGAATTTACATCATGTTGCCTCGTAGTACCTCACAAACCGAAAATAGCTGCAGATTACCACAAAGTGGCTGAGCGGGACAGTGAAATGCGGCTTTGACAATGTCCAGATGAGCCGCTGATAAAGATCCTCTCTGCTCGTTGACCTTTAGCAGATCCTCGCATGCTCCCCAGCCCTTTTAGCAGAAGTGGCTTTAAGGAAAGGTTGTTTCAGTTCAGCAGATAAAGGCACTCTAAACAAGCCAGTGAGCACAGTTTTTCCATGTTATATAGAGAAAGAGGAACTGTATAAAAATATGTATAAAAAAGGCCAACTTCAGCTCATTTTGTCTTTGTAGCAATTCAGGTTCTGTCAGCAGGATATCTAGCAGTATAACAGCTCTTGCTGTGCTGTGATTTCACTTTTCATGAAGTATTGACGCTTGTACACTAACGTACGATTTTAAAATGAATACAACGCAAAATGTTGGCTAAGGAATTGTACTGTATGAATCCAGCTTGTTGCCATGTTGGTCCATTCTCTTTGGGTTTGTACTATTGTCCAGGACATCCTTGTAAAAGAGATTGATGATCTCAATGGATTTCTTCCTGGTAAAATAAAGGTATTATAATAATAATAATAATAACCATTGTTTGGTGTGAATGTTTTATTCTGATTAGATGCAATATGTCTTTTTATCCTCATAGATGGCACAGATTAGTTCAGATTTTGTATTATTAGGTTGTCAGCATGGCCAAAGGAATCTGTGATGTTTTTTATGTCTTTGTATATTGCAAAAACTTTCAGGTTCATAAAGAGCTAAAAAGTATTGTGTGACCAAGGAAATCTTGTAATGTCTTGTTAAAACTTTATAGTTTAGACTACGTGGAAAGGTCTGGTTTCAGCATCATCAGTCAGTTCCTATGTAGGTTATCCCCTCCGTCAAAGGGGAACCACTTTACTTTTTTTTTTACAAAACTCTCAGAAAGTAATCATAGGATGCGCATCTTAAACTTGTTAATGTTTGTAGTCAACCAAATTCAAGATGGCTGCTACACCAAACTGACTAAGTTGCTGTAACTCAGTCAGTCTTACACATATTGAGTAATACTGAGTGACATTGAACGTAATGTTACAGTATTTCCATGGTTTGACCAAAGCGTCTATAACCTTGTCATTTTTCATCTTAAGATAAGTCTAAAACTCTGGCCAAGCCGTAAATTCCTTACTCGAATTCTTCTAAAACAGTCTAAACATTAAGTGACTACCCCCTCAAGTATCACAGCTGTGTAATGGGAGTGGACAATGTTCTACTTGTTACGTAAACTGGGTGAACTTTGTTCTGATTTTGTTCAGTGAACTATGGTACCTGACTAGCAATCAGTCTGCATCCTTAGTCAGTGAAATGGTGTTCAAAAGGTTGAAGAATCTCAGGGAGTTATTCTCCACTTCAGCTGTGATTAGGACCTGTCATCACAAAGCTGCTAGACCTATGTATTCAAGGGATGAGCTTCTACTGTATTAATACCATAATCTTTTTGAGCCATCCAGTTTGCCGTCTTATTCCGCTGAGTCTGAGAAACCTGTCAGATAGGTTGGTGATTCACTGGAGATTTATTTTATCTTCCACGAGGTGTGTGTGTTGCGTCAATTGCACTTCCTGAGGAACCCTACCCGAGTCGCCCCATAAATCCACCCACTGCTGCTCCAACAGGGATCCAATTAACCCTAATAAAATTTGCAGAGTAGTTTAAGAAAATGTGTTTAAACCATTAGCACCTGGCCTTTCGATATGCACACGTGTCATAACATATGAGGTGCAGAACGAGTGATATTTATTCCACTTCCTCATTTAGAGGTTCTTCACTCCTTGTCTTGCTCTGTTTCAGGTTATTTTTTATATACATAAGCTAAACACTCTTGAATGAAACTGTAGAACCTGACTTCCCAGTTGGCCACCAGTGAGTGCACATTTCATCACGTCAACACACATTAGTCAATGCCCTAATAATCACATTTATGCATGAAGAATCTTTAAAAGCCACATACTGAGCGTTTACTTTCTTCTGACTGGTTTGTGTGGAACTAAATTGTTCAACAGGGCAGTTTTATGTTGAAGAGTCAAAGTCCCGTTTTATTACATTTTGTGCCTAATGAACTCGAGCCAGTCACGCCCAGCCACACTTGAGTTTCTCTTTGAGAGTTTTTTTTTCTGTCAGTGGAAGCAACACAATGGCGTTCCATTCTTGGCAGTTGTTTCAAGTCATTGTTTTGCCGGTCTGAAGAGCTAAAATAAAGCGCGGGGGGCTAACAGAGCAGGAGTCGGATGTTTCCTTCGATGATATCCTGTTTGTCCAATCCTACGATCTGTGGTCTGATGGGCTGAGTTGGTTTCTGAACATTCTTTGATACGTTTTCTACCGAGTAACCTCATACAAACTCAAAACTTCTAAAGAAATCAAAGCCTACTAATAAATAATAAAGCCAAAAACTTCTTCCCTTGAGGAATTATGGTTTTGTAGCTGTTTTGGTCTGTTTCTTCTTCTTTCGGCTTTTCACGCTTCAGGGGTCTCCACAGCGAGTCATCCAGGTCCAACAATAAAATGTAAAAGAAAAACAGTA
>JBBPBX010028380.1:16648-36618 GCA_038048925.1 Garcialebias charrua
TTCATTTGAGTTGCTTCCTTCAGGGCGAAGGTACGGCCTTCCTTTATTCTCAAGAAACAGAACAAAATTTTCTTTCATACCACAAGCAATTAAATCATTAAATAATACTAAGGTATCATGAATTACTGAGCTGAAACATCTTTGCTGTAATGATGGATGATGATGTCATGTATGTATGTATAAGTATGTCCTTTATGTCAATGCCTGCTGACAAATGTTGCAAATTAATTTCCCTACGGGGACAAATAAATCTATATCTATCTATATAAATATACTTATTGATTTTGTGGGGTGTCTTCTGTGTTTGGGTTCTGTTTATTACATTAATGATTCAATGCAATAAAATAAATTTAAAAGGTAAGAGATTATAATATTTGGTTTATTACACAATGACTAATTACTGGATTTCCAGCCCCTGAGCTGCTGGTTTTCAGTAACTGTGGCCCCCTTAGCAGTTTAGTTGAATAGCCTTGTTTGTGTGTACCGGTAGTTTTTTTTGTTTTGTTTTGTTTCTTGTCAGAGGGCTGTGGGAGCCATCTTGCATTGGGTTGACTCCAAATTGTTAATCAGTTTGTCGATGTTCATCCAACTTTTGCAATTTTCAAAATAGTTTGTCCAGTGGTTCATAAAGCATCTTGATAACATGCACACACACATGCAGAGACACGGGTAAAAATAGTTTGGTCCACCTTCACCTTTCAGTGGCAGGAGATAAATGTAAACGTTGGCATCAAAGTGTGCAGCTCTCCTCTCAGTAGCCTCACGTCTTCTGTGGCCTCCGTCAGCCCTCTCCATCAGGTCAGCAGCGGTGTGAGTCTGCACACTGGGTGGATCAAGCTCGCTGCTCTCTCCACTTTCTGCTGACCTGAGGTGCTTTGTTGGCTGGACTTATTACTGAGAGTCTGCTACCTACCACATATGGGTTTGCAAAAGTGGGCCGTGTGACTGAAAGAAAATTGGAGCCATTTTTAAAAAGGCTGGGGGGTCAGTGGGTGTTCTGGGAGATAGTTTGTGGTTAATGCTCTTTGTGTGACTGCTAACCTCTTTATAGAACTAATATCTTTAACTTGTGCAGAAGGTGAGTTTTAGCTGATTTGAAGGAAGACTGCATGCCCCAAAGTTGTGCTGATGACAACCTGCATAACAAAACGATTAAAGGATCTCTTGAAATAACCAAAACAATGATGTTATTATAGTTTAAAATAATGTTTCTCAAATTCATGCAATTTTGGGAAAACTGCATCAGTTCTCTTGCCGATAGAAATGTCTCCTGTATTTCAGCTGAATAAATATTCGGAAATAAAATGTTTATGGAGAAGATTGCACAGTACATTTATACTGTATTGTTTTAATGCAATGTAAAAGCAACCGTTTGTTACACAGTGCATAAGAAAAGGAATAAGCTGCAAAATGCTCCTAGAAAGCAGAAACATTCAATGTTTATAGTTCCTGCTTGAATTTTCATTTTGACATAACTTAGCTTTTTATTACCAGATGCTATAAACATTACGGCTAAAGCACCAACATTTTGCCGGTTTGTGTTAAAATAATACCACACCATACCATACCATTTTATTTATAGAGCAGCGACAAGGCCAACCAAAGTGTTGTACAAACAAACAAACAACAGGCAACACACACAACGAAGCACAAAAAATGGACATAAAAACATTGTAGATAATAAATATAACAACCAAAACACAGATGAGCTGGTGTTGAAAGTACAAAAAATAGACATAAAAACATTGTAGATAATAAATATAACAACCAAAACACAGATCAGCTGGTGTTGAAAGCAACAGAATAGTAGTGGGTTTTTAAACAGGATTTGAAAACCGAGAGGGAGGGGGCCTGTCTGACGAGCAGAGGTAACTCGTTCCAAAGTCTTGGGCCTGCTACAGAGAACGCCATGTCACCTCTGTGTTTAAGACGAGTTCTTGGAACTGTGAGGAGCAACTGGTCCGCTGGCCTCAGAGCACGTGGTGGGACATGCGGGTGTAGCAAATCAGAGAGATAGGCGGGGGCGAGACTGTTCAGCGATTTGTAGATACACAGGAGTATTTTGAACTGGATTCAAAGATGAACCAGTAGCCAGTGCAGGGAGGCCAAGACTGGTGTAATGTGCTCTCTTTTGCCTGTACTGGTTAAAAATCGGGCTGCTGCATTCTGGACCAGTTGTAATCGTGCAATGGTGGTCTGGCTGATACCAAACAGGAGTGAATTGCAGTAATCAAGCCTAGATGTAATAAATGCGTGAATTACTGTCTCCAGGTTATTTTTTGATAATATGGGCTTCAGCTTAGACAGCCGCCTCAGCTGGAAAAAACAGGATTTAACAATCCTATTTACATGACTGTTGAGTTTCATGGAAGGGTCCATTATCACTCCCAGATTTGTGACTTTTTGTTTTTCAGACAGGGCTAGAGCAGAAAGGTTGATGCAGTGGTTCGTGATTTTGTCATTGGGAGAGAACAACATGGCTCCAGACTTATTTTCATTGAAACTTAAGAAATTTAAAGCCATCCAGTCCCTGATGTCATCCAGGCAGTCGAGCAGAGGTTGAATAGAGCATGTACCATTGTGTCTTCGGGGGAAGTAAATTTGACAGTCATCGGCATAGAAGTGAAAGGTATGTTGTGTTTCCGGAAAATAGCACCAAGTGGCAGCAGGTATAAAGAGAATAGGAGAGGACCCAGGATGGACCCCTGCGGAATCCCCCATTTAAGTGCAGCTACTGCAGAACTAAAATCGTTGATGGAAACACAAAAGGACCTGTCAGTGAGGTAGGATCTGAACCAATTGAGGGCTGACTCTGTGATGCCCACCCACTGTTCCAACCTAGCAATGAGGATCTCATGGTCAATGGTGTCGAAAGCAGATGTAAGGTCCAATAGGACAAGCAGCACAGAGAGAAGTGCACAAGTTGCTCCACTTTTTGTTTAGCTCACATGTTGAAAGGAGTGGGAAGAAACAAGTACACTAGGGGGCCGCAATGGTGTAGAGGCAGGGCAGCTGGCTCAGGACCGGAAGGTCCGGGGTTCGATCCCCGGTCACTGCATACCTCGTTGTGTCCCTGGGCAAGACACTTAACCCCGAGTTGCTCCCGGTAGGACTGGAAAGCGCCTTGCATGGCAGTCTACCGCTACCGGTGTATGAATGTGTGTATGAATGGGTGGATGGTTGGTACTGTGAAGCGCTTTGGGGGCCCCTCATAGGGGGCTGGAAAGCGCTATATAAGTAAGCTCCATTTACCATGTACCATTTTACTTATTAATATGTTATTGCTTTTTTCTGACAATTTTTCTTGTATAATAATGTAAATATTCTAAGGAATACGTCATAAGCTTCATTGTCTTTTTTCTGACATATTTCATCCCAGTTTTGTTTCATTAGGTCCTGATTAAATGCAGTCAATAATTATTCAGCTCCTTTACACATCTATTCTTTTTGGATCCAGTTTGATACTTTTATATTTTTATTACAGACTATAAAAACAGGAAGATTGTCAGTGCTATCATTTATCAGAACCCCAATTGCTGGATTACTTTCCATGTTATTTTTAATTATACCTGTATTGTCCATCATTGTGTGATTCTGGTAGGCCTGACTATTTTAGGGAACACGTTCATAAAACATATTGTATTTACGATTTTGTCTGTCATGTTATGCCCATTTGGATTTAGTGTCAATACTGACGTCTTGACAATTAAAAGTTTTTCATTGCTCATTCCTGAATAAGTTTCCTGCATCCAATCTTTATGGCCTCAACACTACAGGGGCGGCTGTGGCTGAGTGGTTAGAGCAGTTGTTTTCCAATGTGATGGTTCGATTCCACCAGCAGTCCCATACCAAAGTGTTCCTGGGCAAGACACTGAACCCCTCATTGCCTCTGATGTGTGTCCCATCAGTGTATGAATGTTATAAAACACTGATTATTCTTTGTATATAGTAGAGTGGGGCAGCATGGTGGCGCAAGTGGTAGAGCTGCTGCCTCTCAGTGAGCAAAGGTCCCTGGTTCAAATCCCGGTCCAGGGGCCTTTCTGGGTGGAGTTTGTGTGTTCTCTCTGTGCATGCGTGGGTTGTCTCCAGGTACTCCGGTCTCCTCCCCCAGACCAAAAACGTGTATGTTATGCTGATTGGTAACTCTAAATTGTCCCTAGGTGTGAATGAGAGAGTGAATGGTTGTTTGTCTGTGTGTGGCCCTGTGATGGACTTGTGACCCGTCCAGGGTGTACCCTGCCCCTCGCACAGTGATTGATGGACATGGGCACCAGCGACCCCCATGACCCAAAATGAAAGAAGTGGGTAAAAGATAATGGATGGATAGTAGAGTGTTGTATGAATGGGTAAATGAGGGCACACATCGTAGTGTACAGCACTTTGTCTCTCTTGATAAGGTAGAAAGGCAATACATAAGTACAGTCCTGGAGCTCTATGTATACAACTAATGATTTAGTTTTTAGTTTTCATTATAATTTTCAACTGTTATGCATTCCAAAGCATTGTCAGTGATGTATGTACAAATAAAGAAACTTGGACTTTGACTTGGATCATCTCGCATCTTATATTACAAATGTTTGTTCAAATACAAGTTCATTCCACCTTCATCTTTATTTTGTCAGTTAACTGAGCTCATAGCTCTCCAGTTCAAAATCTATTCCTTTATCTGTATTAATCCAAGTTTCAGATATAGCAACAATACTAAATGGTTGTAATTATGACCTGAATTTATGTGTGCTGACTTAAGGCTATGGTGCAAAAACAAACCTACAGGATGTAACCAGTTAAACTCTTTCAGTCCATGTGTTTTGATGGATTTTCATGCCACAGTTTACAAAAATATTGCATTTTAGATATACAGTACCAAAGTTAATCTGCAGGATTATCTAAAGTTTCCTAATATACTGGTTAAGTATTTACAATAAATATCAAAGTTCATGCACAATAATCCAGATATGAAATCCAACAAATTTCAATCATGTCCTCTGGATAGTTTCTTTTATTTTGTTGAAACGTTTTGTCCTTCATCCATAGGACTTTATCAGTCTTAGGAAATGACCAGGTCCAGATGACCTGACTTAGTTGTATTTACAATCAATCATGACTGATGAACTTTTTGGAAGGTGAATTTCCTTTGGACAACGTGATGAATTCTTTGTTCCCTCTTTGTTAATCCAGTTTCAAGGACTTAATCTGAAAGTTAGGATGGTCCATAGAGTTTTTTTTTCTGCAGTGTCAACTGAGTCTTGTTAAATAAATTATTAAAACAGGACCAAAATAGTAAATTATTTGCATGAGTTATGTATAAATTATGCTTGTACAGTATATGTTTTTCCAAGTTGTGTTATAAAGTTGAAATGTATTTATCTTCTGCTACCACAGTTGCACCCTTCAAATAGTTAATTTAATCAGTGGTAGGATTTTTGGGATATCATAGGTGAATTGTAAATTTTAATATCTGCACAGGTGAGTTGATTAATTATTTGTAATTGTAGAAAATGATAAACACATTCCTCAGACTTTGTCATGACATGTTAAGCAACATGTTTTTAAAGTATTGCTAAATACAAAGGTGAACTCCATATGTTACAATAAACACAGAAAGCTGAACCATTAAAATGCATCTAGTTTATTGCAAGGTTGGAAGGTAAATTTAGGGAAACGTGAATTTTTGTGAATTTGTAATTTGTGTTTGGTAACTTGGAAAGACATGGTATGCTCCTACCTCATGTTGTATGAACTAATGTGTCTACAAGCCTTATTTGTTTAGTCTTTTGCAGCGTGTGTCTGAGAGCTGCTCTCCATCCTGTAAGTTGACATTCCATGATGGGTTTATGAGAAGATTACTGCTCTGCTGTTGACATCCATCAGCAGGCAGAGGCTTTGGGTGGGAGACAGCAGTTGTGCGTGGATTTGCGTGTGTATGTCTGTGTGTGTCATATGAAACCCACTGGCAGGTCAGGCTAAGCAGGCTCCTCTCATGATAAGCTTTTATGCCTCAGAGACTCAAGCACATAATGCTATAGACTGAATTATTTGGTTCTTCTGTCATGAGTGACCTTCTCATGCATGTGCTCGTGGGACGCTATAGACTGACTGTTCTTTGCTCCCGGTGTTTTCATAATCATCTTGGATTTGGGCTCATCTCGTAAACTAAACTTGTTTTTATCTGGACTCTGTCCTTTAATTAACTTTGAGCTTTGTACCCCTGCTATGTTAGGTCTACTAAAGTTTAAAGCTGTAATTTTCCTGACAAAGAATGTTTGATTGTGTAAAAGCAATTGATTTGACAAATTCCTTTATCTTTATATCCTTTTTTCTTTTTATTCCCTCTCTCTCCTTCATCTATTCTCTTTTCTCGTTCTTTTCTTTGTTCAGGTGCCAGGTCCAGTGATTCAACCCCAGACAGGACACCAAGGAAGTGACAAAATGGGTGCCATGGGGGTTAGCCTGGGCCAGGAAGTAAGCTGGCCTTTCCTGTTCTTGCTGCTCATGATCACAATGTCTTCCATCCAAAGCCAAGGATGCCCTCAGCGTTGTGAGTGCATGGCCAAGCTGAAGGTTGTGTCCTGTAATGGTAAACGTCTGTCTGCACTGCCAGATGGAATCTCACCAGACACCAAGGTCTTGGACCTAAGTGGGAATAAACTGCGCTGGATAGAGCATGGCGACCTGTTTCCATATACACGTCTGGAGAAGCTGGACCTAAGCGATAACATGATCAGTGTCCTAGAGCCCAATGCATTTGCTAGTCTTCAGAACTTGCATTCACTTTCATTGAGGGGTAACCAGCTAAAGCTGGTCCCCATGGGGGCTTTCTCACGTCTCTCAAACCTAACTTCACTGGACCTTAGTGAAAATAAGATTGTAATTCTTTTAGACTTCACTTTCCAAGACCTAAAGAGTCTAAAGAACTTGGAGGTTGGAGACAATGATCTGGTTTACATATCGAATAAAGCCTTTCTTGGTTTAGTTGGATTGAGAGAGCTGACAGTTGAAAGGTGCAACCTGACTTCAGTGTCCAGCCAGTCATTGTCCTACCTGCATAACCTTGAGACTCTTCGGCTCCGCTACCTCAGTATTATCACCTTGGAGGACCAGAATTTCAGAAAGCTGGGAAACCTGAGGGGTCTGGAGATTGATCACTGGCCCTTTCTTGAATATATCTCCCCACACAGCCTGCAAGGTCTTAATTTGTCTTGGTTGTCTATCACACACACCAACATCACCTCTGTGCCCACCTCTGCTCTCCGCAGTCTGGCTTACCTCACCTCCCTCAACCTGTCCTACAACCCTATATCTGTGTTGGAGTCCTGGGCTCTGCGAGACCTCCTCAGGCTCAAGGAGCTGCATCTAGTCAATACTAACCTTGCTAGAGTACAACCTTACGCACTTGGTGGTCTCAGGCAAATTCGCCTACTTAATTTTTCGACAAACAGCTTGGTGACCCTGGAGGATGGAGCCTTCCAGTCTGTTAACACTCTGGAGACGCTGCGTTTGGATGGAAACCCTCTGGCCTGTGACTGCCGCTTGCTCTGGATTCTTCAGCGCAGGAAGACTCTTAACTTTGACAATGCCCCTCCAGTGTGTATGACACCCGTTGAGGTGCAAGGACGGGCTCTTAGTGCATTTTCTGACTCTGCACTCTTTGATCACTTCACCTGCCAGAAGCCCAAAATACGCAACAGGAAGTTGCAGCAAATATCTGCCCGAGAAGGCCAAGTAGTATCATTCATCTGCAGAGCAGAAGGTGAACCAACCCCCGTCATTTTCTGGATTTCTCCACAGCGCCGCCGCATAACCACAAAAAGTAGCGGCCGACTTATTGTGTTACCAGAAGGCACGCTGGAAATACGCTATGCCCAAGTAACAGACAGTGGAACGTACATCTGCATAGCCAGCAATGCTGGTGGAAATGACACCTACTTTGCAACCCTCACAGTAAGTGGGCTGCCTCTAGACGCAGCCTTCATGTACAACCGTACCTATTATGCTGGGGACCTTAATGACACAAATCTGAACGATACCAGAGTTTTCTTGAAGTTTACTCTTGACCTGAAGACCATCCTCATATCGACAGCGATGGGCTGCATCATGTTTCTGGGAGTGGTCCTGTTCTGTTTCATTCTGCTCTTTGTGTGGAGTCGAGGGAGAGGGCAGCACAAGAACAATTTCTCCGTGGAGTATTCTTTTAGAAAAGTGGATGGACCCACAACCAGTGGGGGACAGGGAGCAGCACGCAAGTTCAACATGAAAATGATCTGATTGCTCAGAATTTCTATTTTTTAGTCCCTAAAACAGTTTCATGGCACAAAGTGACACAGCAGATAGTAAAGTAGACTCTTGTGTTACGAAAACAGTACAATTAATCATTTCAGAGACCTTTTTTATACCAAGACAAGCTTTTGTTATTGAAAACCAACTGTATGCATGCATAAAGGTGTTGCTTTCATATACTTCTACTGCTCTTTGTTGTGTTCACAGCATGGTGCATTAAAACTGAATTAGACCTTAATAAGTATGAACGTTTAAATAGACTGTTATGAGACCAATCTGCAAGTCCACTTATTGTCCCACAGCTCCTGCCAACTCAGAACTGTATATTTTTAAAGGAACTCCATCTTCCTCACCCACTGAGGACTTAATACTCTCAACTCCAGTTGAGAGGATTTAAACGATGTCTCCAAACTGATGACACCATCATTTAAAGGTTGTGCTTAGTGATTGCCAAGAATTGCCATTATACATTTGGATGATTTCACACATTTCATGCATATTTTAACTAATATGTGGTCTTTAAAGTCTTGCTAAGGAATGCGTTTTACTGAAGGATTTCTACAAAGATACCGCTCATTGCATCACTGCCAATTTGACCACAAAACACCGTGTGATTTTTACAGTCCATCTGTCAAAGTTGATTTTTTTTTTTAATGCTGAAGTGAGATTCCACAGAATAAAGCTCTAAAAGGGGGCTCAAGTGCACAACTATGTGGTAACAAAAATCACGCAGACATGTTTTGTAGTTACATTTTTCATTGTTGATCTGCAAATCTGTACTTGTGGAAAAATCCAAAATGAAAAACAGTAAAAATGAAGATTTGCTCCATACTTTGAATAATTTATACATATTTATAAACTAAATAGCTGCAGAGGTGCATTTATCACCAACTTTGTACAAATGGTGCATTGAACTGTACAAGATGTAACATACAGTATTTTATAATCAGAGTTTAAATTTCTTGTTGTTTAAATTACTGTTTTGTGAGATTAGGCTAATTTTACCATTATTAATCTGTAAAGGTTTCCTTTTTTGTCAGACATAGAGTGTAATAACAAACATCCCTTTTAAGTTTGCAAATGCATCCTCATAAAAGCTGCGAAACATGCTCACTGTCACATGCAAATCATGAAGGACATTTACTCTGCGGCAGGTTTCACTTCAGTTTCCTATTTTTGGACAGCATCGGTGGGGAGGTTTGCTGAGCAGCGGGTGAAAGACTTTGGTTTGTTCGCAACAGGACTTCAATAGACTCATGCAGGGAAAATGTTAATGTATTTAAGACCTTGCACAAAGGTCATTGTGAAAGTGAGCCAGAGGAAAAAGAGTACAGATGTTCTTGGAAACAGACACAACAAAGGGCTGCCTAGTAAATTTAAATAACTTTAGGCAAATGCCAGATGAATATTATATCACTCCATGCAGAAAGCATTCTGAATATTTTATTAGGATGTGAACATTTAATTTTAGAATTTAATTCCTAATGCTGCTGATGCTCTTCTAATCAAAAATTGTCTTTTGTTTTACTACAATGATCACAAAACCAACAGTGTTGCTCTGCTGCCTCCTGTTGGCTCAAATCTGTTACTTTCACTAACCTATGGGGGAAAGATGTGTTTGTGTTGGTTTTCTGAGTGGACATGAAATACAGCATGTTCTTCTCACACTTCATTTTGAATTCTCCATAAACTGCACAGCAGATTCACTAGCAACATCGTGGATGAGCGGTGAGTATGTGGATGGACTGCTTAAAGATCAGCTAATCTTCTTGTTTGCTTGTACTGTGAACATTTCAGGCATTTCTGTTTTTGACTAAACTCATTGTGTAACTATGGAAACCACTGTGTCTGCAGATTGTGTACCAACATTTTGTATCGCAATGTTTTATAACAAATTAAAAACATTGTTTTAGACTCCTGCAGTATTACTGTATGCATTTTGTGTCATCATGCAGCACTTTCTGATACGATCGTGGCCGTTTTCCTCCATTTTTGCAGCTCTTGTTTGTTTTTTTGTGTTCATGGAGGCAATCTAAAAACTATAATGGTCGAGTTTACAGTAGACCTGTGACACTCCACCCGCTGTGAAACCTCTACTACAATTTTTGTTTCCATTTTTCTGTATTTCTCCAGGATGTGTCCTATTGTACGGTAATGTAAAAATAAAAATCTGTTTACCTTCACACAATCATACCCGATTAATGGACACAGAATGGTATGTTCTCGTTAGAAATCATTTAGGTGAAAAATGTAAAAATGATGTGTATGCAGTGAATTTTTGTCACCAGTCACCAAAGGCAAGAGGGCATTAACGTTTCGCCCATGTCTACGTGTGCATTTCAGAATATCCTATGGATCACTAGATGAATTTTAGTGGAAAATGTCAGTAAACAATCACTGGACGAAAGTCTACAAATTGAGTTTTGGAGGTAACTCCATTCAAGATGGCCACCACAGCCATCTGACCTCATTAAACACAAAAGTGGTTATAACTTTTTTTTCTTTTCTTTTTTTTTTACAAATGTTGAGCTAATATTTTGTGTTTGTAGCCAAAAATCAATCCCAATAGATACTCCAAGAACTACACATTCTGCCATATTTTTGCTTTGGACTCTGCTGTTGGCATCATCTCTGTCTGTGAAAAAAATGTCTCCTGAACTATTCGATGGATTTTAATGAAACATTCGAAATGTAATCAGTAGACATACATCTGCAACTCATTAATATTGAGTCAACCAAAACCCAAGATGACCACGTCAGTGAAATGACTTTAGCAAACACAAAAAAATGACTACATCTTGTCAGTTTTCCAGATTTTGAGCTAGAATTTGGTGTGGTAGATCCATTCACAACATTGTCTTAGTGCTAACACATCCCACAATGTTTTTATCATGGTTGGTGGAGGATTTGGACCCAAAAATCCAGACTGACACTAAGAGCTTGAATAAAATAAAAAGGTTTACTAAACAGAAAACAAAAGGCTGTTGTGGCAGCAAGGAACTTACAAAGTCAAAGGATTCCCATCGACCACAAGGGAGACTGGAGATTGTGGAGTGTAAGTCAGTAATGAACTGCTGATGTGAAGGCAGGCGACTGAATGTATAGAGCAGATGTAATGAGGGACTGGAAACAGCTGAACTGATTGGAGAACAGGTAAAAGTGGCAAGCTGACTAAATCAAACACTGAGGAAGCTGACAGGATGGAAATAAGAACTGATGCAGGGAACAAAGGGAGCTGAACAAACAAGAATAACAAATCTAACAAAATGCATCAACGCAGACGGGACAAGATCTAAACTGGGAGAGAGAAGAGCTGAAAACATGAGAATGATCAGGTAAACACAAGAATCCCAAGACATAAATCAAAACTAAGAAATCTGATGTAAAACACAAACAACCAAAATACATAGATGTGACATTATTACATTAAAGGGTAGCATGCCCTCTCCGGGTCGGGGAGGAGGTCCTGCCCCAAGTGGAGGAGTTTAAGTATCTCGGGGTCTTGTTCACGAATGAGGGAAAACTGGAGCGTGAGATCGATAGGCGGATAGGTGCAGCATCCGCAGTGAAGCGGGCGCTGTACCGGTCTGTCGTGGTGAAGAGAGAGCTGAGTCAAAAGGCAAAGCTCTCAATTTACCGATCGATCTACGTTCCCACCCTCATCTATGGTCATGAGCTTTGGGTTGTGACCGAAAGAACGAGATCTCGGATACAAGCGGCTGAAATGAGTTTTCTCCGCAGGGTGTCTGGACTCTCCCTTAGAGATAGGGTGAGAAGCTCAGTCATCCGGGAGGGACTCGGAGTAGAGCCGCTGCTTCTCCACATCGAGAGGAGCCAGTTGAGGTGGCTCGGGCATCTGGTTAGGATGCCTCCTGGACGCCTCCCTGGTGAGGTGTTCCGGGCATGTCCCACCGGGAGGAGACCCAGAGGAAGACCCAGGACACGCTGGAGGGACTATGTTTCTCGGCTGGCCTGGGAACGCCTTGGGATTCCCCCAGAGGAGCTGCTCCAAGTGGCTGGGGAGAGGGAAGTCTGGGCCTCCCTACTTAGGCTGCTACCCCCGCGACGACCCCGATAAGCGGAANCAACGCAGACGGGACAAGATCTAAACTGGGAGAGAGAAGAGCTGAAAACATGAGAATGATCAGGTAAACACAAGAATCCCAAGACATAAATCAAAACTAAGAAATCTGATGTAAAACACAAACAACCAAAATACATAGATGTGACATTATTACAATAAAACAGGAGTTTAAAACTTTCCATGAAGAGCTTCAGGTGAAATGCATTATTTCTAGGAATACAGGGCCTACTGTTACTATACATTATTATTAACATTAATCCCTTTGTATTTTACTCAGCAGTTTTAATACAAAATTTGAAAACCCTTTCCTGCAATGACCTAATTCTGTGTAGATTATGATTTGTTTTATAAGTTATATTATAACTCAAGAGGTTCATCACACACTTTTATAATTCTGAAACAAAAGGAAGAAAATATGTGCTTTTGATGTATCTACTTGGTTGTTTGAGCATTTTTAAGTTTTTGTCATTGTTACATATCCTGAGGAAGCTGCCAATGCTGACACCTTATAGTTTTTATGTATGTTGACTGCAGTCATGCTTTTGTGTGGTTAATTAGTCTGATTGTGATCAGGCTTGTGTGTGTTCAGCCAGGAACACCTGAGAGACACGCCTATATATACTTCAGAGTGAGAGTGCTTGAATGCGGAGTGTTGTGAGCTCAGAGTTTGGTTGCTTTATTGCTGAGCTGTTTGAGTACTGTTTGGGTACTGTTTGAGTACTGTTTGGGTACTGTGGGGTGTTCTCCGCCCGCCCCTGCCTGTCTTGAAGTCTGATCTTCTGTTTAGAAGGTTCTTGGTGAGTAACTACTAGCTCATGTTTGGTCTTGACTGCTAGATGCACTTAAAGAGTAACTACTAGCTCATGTTTGGTCTTGACTGCTAGATGCACTTAAAGAGTGGCTACTAGCTCATGTTTGGTCTTGACTGCTAGATGCACTTAAAGAGTGGCTACTAGCTCATGTTTGGTCTTGACTGCTAGTTGCATTTGTGTCAGCTCATTTGCTTGTGGAGTTTGACTGTGCTTGATGCACTTAGGAATGTTTGCTCATCTTTTGACTTTTGTTGTGCTTAGTGCACTGGGTAGCTGAAGGCTGCATTTATGACATTAGGATCCTGCTAATGATAATTGATATTGGGGATGCTGACCTGTGTGGTTAGTTTAAGCTGGTTTAACCAGGAACATTATTGAGCTTGGAGCTGTTTGGAGCTTTTTGAGCTGTTTGGAGCCTTTTGGAGCTTTTTGGAGCTGTTTGGAGTTTTTGTTGGTTTGCCTAATGACAGAGTGAGATCGGTAGTCCAGTTATATCGTTTTTCTTTTACCCCTAGGGTCCCCTTTTGGTCAGGTAGTCCGTCTCCAGATAGGCTGCGACGGCCCTGTTTTTATGGGTTGGGCCGACGCTGGGGACGTTATATTCTTTTTGGCTGACTCACTCTTGTCCACCAATTATTTGTACTTTTGTCTGTCTATTTTTGCTCCCTTTTTGTTGCCCTGTGCCAGAAGACGGTGCACTCCGCACCTGGAGGGAGGAGTCGGGCAGTTTTCAATAAAGCTTTTTATTTTTACATTCTGCCTTCTTGTGTCCTTTGTCCATTTAATGTGTTCGGCCTGAGCCAGCCGTAACAGTCATGGAAGCTATTTTTACATTCATGCTCTGAAAAGCAAATTTTTGTCTGCGATCATTAGTTGGGTCAAACTTGTAGGCTACATGTAAGCTTCTGATGTTTTAAGTTCTCTTGTCTGGCAGTTTAATTAAAATTATGGTGACTGAGAAAATTGCAACGAGGATAAAGTTTCCCTCATTAAACCACTTAAAACTAAAACTGCGAAAACACCACTATCTTTTTCATGCAGTTCCACTCTAGTTGAAAATAAATGTAAATATATCACTTTTCAAAAAACAGATCAAATATTTTCATGCTCTATAAAAAGCTAGCTATTAATATAGTGGTTCACTGTGCAGAAAGTTTGAAACTGTTGGAGAAAAATATCCTCGCTCTTACTCAAAAGGAGCCACACTTGACAGATTTTTTTTTACGGTTTTTACTTGGAAGGACAGATTTTCAGGACAGGTTACGCATGAAGATCAGTCACGAGAATCTGTGACGGGCAGTGTGAAAAGTTTGTTTTTATACTTTTATCAGTTCAGCCAGGCTCACAGACTAGGAGGCCTCCATGAAGTGACGGGCAGAGTTGACATTCTCAGCCAAAAAAAAAAAATCCATAAACTTTGACCAAAAATTCCCTAAACCATCTTTCATTCCTTTAGGGTTTGCTTCCGAGGAGTGAAACTGTTTTAAAATCCTTCAAAACCATGACAAAATGACAAAACTTTCAAAAATGTCCTGGACTTTTGCTGTATTTTTTAAAATTAATTTTCAGTCCTGACCATTTTTATTGAAATTGTTTTAATTAACCTTTAACCAGGGCCCTGTACAAACATATTCACATACATAAAAAAGAGCCCATTAGTAAAAGTTATCTAAGGAAGCCAACAGACTGCGATGAATCTTCACTTTGTCACATTCTGCCATTGTGCAACCTGAGTTCAAACCTACAACCTCTGGATTACAAGACTGTGGCAATTACCACCACTCAGCTAAAAAACACACATTGCACACACTTTGAATGTTTTAGTAATCTGAAATACATTGTGTCTATAGCCTGTACAACATGTCACTGTTTTTTATTGAAAATTAACAGTTTTGTTGTAAAAGTCTTGTTATTCAGCACAATCACATCCTTTTCCGAATACATAATTAAAAAAGAAAATAAACATGGGTTTGAATCCTCCTAGTGTTCATTTAGCCCAAAAGAGGCCATAAGGTTAACATCATGTCATGTTTGTTTAACCAAGTTCATGCTTGCATTGTTTCATCTGAGATACTTTTTTCTCAGATATTTTGCCGTGTTGCAGCTAACCCTTCCTTTTCAAGTCACATGAGGGAAAAAGAGTGCAGAACATACACCAACCCCCCACACTGTGGAGGTCGAACTCTAAGGTGTAGCTGTTGGTTTATTGCACTCTCGCCCACAAATCCAAAATACGCTAAGCTATGAGTCATCTGGTGATGTGTCCTCGCTTCTGGTCAAAGTGTGTAAACGGTTCTTTGCACCTTTGATATTTTAAATATCTGACTGTCTGATGTGTCACTTTCATGTATGCCTTCTAGTTACCGGTAATCCTAAATAAAGGTAATCTTGACCCGCGTAGTATTTTACATAGATTTTTAGCAAAAGATGTGTTTTAAAGCCACAGGTTTGTGTGAAAGCAGTTATTGAGTCTCAGCAGTAAATCAAAGCTAAAAGTGTGAACTCTTGTCAACCATCTACCTGGATTTTTGAGCATGCATCAGGGTATCTTGTCAACCATATTTAAATTAAAATTTGGAAAAACTCCTTTCTGAGCCAGATTTTCAGCAGGTATCAGAGTATGCACAGAGATTCTTATCATGAACCTACCATGAGACGTTTATTGAAGATGACATAGGCAAATGCCTTGAGACGCGTGAATTTTTTTTGTGCCTTTGTCAAAAATCTAGTTGTAATTTTATAGAAAGAAAATTAATTCACTTTAACGTTTGTATTAATGCTTCACCTGCTTTCAGACTTTTTTTTTTCTCTCATTAAAAGTCATCATGGCTCAATTGTTAGTTTTGGAAACATTAGAGTGGAAACATTTCACGTGGATGACCCCCGCCACCACTTGTGCATGTGTTGGTTGTAGCAAGAGGAGGGGATCTCTCAGGTGCAAATGCCTGTCACCAACATTTTAGATCACAGCCACAGGAAGATGTGTCACCGGAGCGTTCAACACTAGCTTCAATGTGTGAAATTACATCAGTCTTCAAATGATTCCTGCCCCGAACTTTAGTCATTCAAAAATAATTCACAGGCATGAGGTAAAAGTGGTCATATGTGCTGCAACCTTTCCTCTCAATCTCCTCTTCAGCTCTATTACGGGAGGGAAATGATGTTAGAATGATTGGCATCTTTTTCAGTAGGGCATTTTTTAACTACAGTATGTGCTGCACATTGATTGGGTGACTGAAATGACATAACAGTGTGTGCATGCATGCCGGAGTGTGTATGAGAGTTAAGCGCTATACGTAACACTGCGCTACCGTGAAATGCGGTGAACTAAACGAGTTTGTTGTGGTTAGGAGCTGCAGAGCAAAAAAAAAAATAATAATAATCTGCTATGAATGTGCCAACTTCTTGTCATCGGCTCATATGTAAGCCAAGAGCTGCATGCAAACACTATTAAAATGAAAATGTTTATTGGATATCTGTAAAGTGCTGCAAAATGGTTCACAAGCTTATGAGCACTAATCTCTGTTTAGATCAGTAAACATTAAAAATGTCAACACCTCATCTCAAAATGTTCTGATGCATGTGCAATAATCCAGGTAGATAAATCTAAAGAGGATGAGTCTGGTCCTCTGGAAGGATTCTTCTTTGTTGAAGCATTTCATCACCTGGCTCAGCCTTGTTAGACCACAGCTCAACTTCGTCTCTTTTTCATTTTGACTTCAGTTTGTGTGCAAGAATTGAAATGACTCAGAGCAGTTCACTGCTTTCTTTTGCACTTTTAATCCACAGTACGATTATTAGTTCTGGTTCCTCACATTAGTGAATAATTAGTTTGACTATAAAGCATTTAGCCACTAACTTGTTGATAAATTTAGAAAGGTTAGATAAAAGTGGTGTATGCATTTAAAAAAACTGCAGAGCAACACACTACTGAGTGCATAATGTAAATGTGTTTATTTACAGTAATGATAAACTTTGACTAAAACAGCTTGAAATGATAGTTCATGTATTTTGAAGTGGAGTTCTGTGGAAAGGTTTAAAACATTTGTTGTCTTACCTCTTCCACAGTGATATTAGTCACCTGCGATGCTGTCGTACTTGTGGATACTTGTGGAGGTTTGTTCCGGGTTCCTGGCTACAGTTCGGGATCCTCTGTCTGCACTTCTGTGCATGAACAGCCTTTTTAAATTCAAAGTTGTTGTCTATCCATTGTGCCGTAAGACTATTCATGCTAACGGGGCTTACACTTGATGTCCAAATGTCTGTGGTAAAACTCATTGAAGTGCTTTCGTCTATTAGATTCTCAATGACGTTGGAAATGACGGCTTGTAATTCGGGAAAGGCTACGTGGGAAAAAATATATCTGACGGGAGATGATGCAGCGAGCCTCAGCGTCATCCAAAAAAATCTTCAGAATCTGATATCCTCAACTAAAAAAACGTCCACACTGCCAACAGTTTGACTGCTTCCTCTCTGCCGTGATCAGATCAGGTAGGCGTGCATGACATCATCATGTTGTGCTGGTGCTGCAGGCATCCTTTTCACTGTGTTGTCCTACAAAAACAGCGTCTTTAATATCAGTTAATTGTTTTGATGGAATGGCCGATGTCTAATATTTAACTTTAACGCGAATATCAGCCGATACCAATACCATGCCAATAATATCATGCATCCCTGTCTACAACTGATTACATTTTGGAGACGACCCAGATCAAGGTGGCTGCCACAGATAAATGAAATCACAAATTTTATTTTAATTTATTTTTTTACTCTGACAGGTTTACAAATTTTGTGCTAAAATTGTAATAGTGGCTGACAATCACTCACAGCACACTCTCGGAGCGTGACATCTTGTTTCTATTTTATTTTATTCTGTTAAGGACCTTTAGTCATTTCCGTTATTGCGTAAAATCAGGCACCTTGTCCCAAATGCATTCAAAGTAATTTCCAATTTTGAAAGTTGGCAATCATATTTAGTCCATTTGGTCTTCAACACCTGCTTTTTATTGTCTTCTACATAAAAAAACATCATTTCTTAGTTATTTTATGTTGAGATAGTGAAATGTTTTCAATGTGCAATGTTGCCAGGTGTTGGACTGACTGCAGAGCAGAGCTGAAACAAAGGTAGACTATGTCCGTTTCAACAAACAGGAAATGGGCATGTTTATGTCTAGACCACAATGCATTGCAAAATACTGACTTTCAGCATACACATTTGTCACTGTAAAAAGTTCAATGGGGAAATTCATTCCTTTTCTCATCAAGCACGTGAGCACCATGGAGCAGAGGGCTGCCATGTCACCTGGGGAGCAGCAGAAGGGAATGGGGCCTTGTTCATAAGCCCACAGTGAGGCAAATTAGGATAGAGGCAGATGTGTGTGCTTCAGCTTTATCATCCCCCCCTGCGCCACTAGTTCACCCATTATAAAATTGTGCATAACGTCATTTTTAAGGTTTGACCAGAACTGCAACAACTTTGTCATTTCTCATTATAGGTGGATCTTATTTTAAAATTCAGGCATGAAAGGCAGCAGATGAGATGTATTCCTTACTTAAATTCTAGGCTTTTTTTTTTTTTTAAAGCGGGGCTTAAATATGTAAAAGAAAATAATTAAAAAAAAGCTTTTCTTATGTTTACATTTGCAATGAAAATGGAAATTAATTATTGTTCAAAATGTAGATACTGTATTTACAGTTTTACTCATCATTTATTAGACCATTTCAACACAGTTTATACCTGAAACTAATTGTAAGATGAAAAGACACAACTGTGGTCAGGAGTTGAAAAAGATGTCAGCTTAGTGCACAGTGCACACATATTTAAAACCAAAGCCAACAGTTATCATACTTTATTGTTTCCATTTGAAGCAAGCTAAAATAACTAATTATGACAAGAAATGATGACAAAACAAAAGAGAGAATTTCTTTATTTGTCTCATGAAATTTACAGTTAGTCATGAGTGTCAAGTTTGCAACAACTTATGTAAATCCAGAAAGAAACCAACAGGTTTGCATGTTCAAAAAGTGATTTAGGATCTGCAAGCAGAAATTACAAGATTTGATTTTTGATTTTGGCTCACATTTAACAATCAATGGTGTTAATAATTTTTTTGAAAACTTAATAAGTTGCTCATGAAAGCACAAACTGCAAAACTGAAGTCATTTTGGAGCTCTATTTTTGTGATGCACATCTGCATGGCAACAGAGCCAGCCCTAGTCAATGTAACCCCCGGGGCAAAATTTTAGGTGGCACCCCTACACAATTTTCTAAATGTCACTGCCAGTTTACATTCACACAAGAAAGTAGCTTTGTCTTTGATAATATATTTTATTTAAAAAAACAGATTGTCTGATTAAAACAGTTAAAACTAATATAATGAGCTTGAAGCAGAATATCAAAAGCCTACGCCATACCTGACGTTTGCCAATGGCAATGATGGACATCTATATGTATTAACAAGCACCTGCGGAGTGAAGTGGGGTCCTGTCTGTGGCAAACTTATTAAAAATAAAAAATAAAAATCTACTCAAAACTTTGCATTTTATAGCCATGTGAAGTGCATTTTACTAAATATTTAGGATTAATAAACAACAAAATGAGTACATTGTAAATTTATCGAAAGGTAGAACCTAGAAGGAAAGATAATGGATGGATGGACAATACATGTATACGGATGGAAGGATACATAATTTATCTTTTATTAATTTTGACACACTGAACAACATGACTTTGTCTTGACTCCAGCATACAGTACTGTACTTTTATCACATAATACCATTTTCATCATATATATATA
>JBBPBX010028381.1:0-36618 GCA_038048925.1 Garcialebias charrua
ATGTACATGTCAGTCAGGGTGTTGGGCAGCTCTCCTCCCTCTCTGGTTTTCAACACGTCCTCCAGAACTGTAGCAGTGATCCAGCAGAAGACTGGGATGTGACACATGATGTGGAGGCTTCGTGATGTCTTGATGTGGGAGATGATCCTGCTGGCCTGCTCCTCATCTCTGAACCTCTTCCTGAAGTACTCCTCCTTCTGTGGGTCAGTGAAGCCTCTGACCTCTGTCACCATGCCAACACACTCAGCAGGGATCTGATTGGCTGCTGCAGGTCGTGTGGTTATCCAGAGGCGAGCAGAGGGATCCCCCTGATGAGGTTTGTCAGCAGCACATCCACTGAGGTGGACTCTGTAACATCAGTCAGGATCTGATTGTTGTGGAAGTCCAGAGGAAGTCGACACTCATCCAGACCATCAAAGATGAACACAAGCTGGAAGTCTTCAAAGCTGCACATTTCTTTGGTTTCAGTAAAGAAGTGATGAACAAGTTCCACCAAGCTGAACTTCTTCTCTTTCAGCACGTTCAGCTCTCTGAAAGTGAATGGAAACATGAAGTGGATGTCCTGGTTGGCTTTGTCTTCAGCCCAGTCCAGAGTGAACTTCTGTGTTAAGACTGTTTTCCCAATGCCAGCCACTCCCTTTGTCATCACTGTTCTGACTGGTTCATGTCTTCCAGGTGGGAGTTGAAAGATGTCTTCTTGTCTGATGCTTGTTTCTGGTGTGTGTGGTTTCCTGGATGCTGTTTCAATCTGTCTGACCTCATGTTCATCATTGACCTCTCCAGTCCCTCCCTCTGTGATGTAGAGCTCTGTGTAGATCTGATTCAGAAGGGTTGGCTTTCCTGCTTTAGCAATCCCCTCACACACACACTGGAACCTTTTCTTCACACAACATTTAAGGTTACGTTGACAAACTGCTGCAACTTGTCCTGAACTCTGGCTCTCATGTTCCCCACACAGAGTGGTTTTAGAGGGAGGGACTCCCTCCTCTCTGTCCTCACACTGATCCATGCTGCTGGATTCACATCAGCTCACACACACTTTCTACCTTCACCTGCAGAGGAAACACACATCATTCATGTGAACATCAACTCTGATCTTCTCCTGATCAAACTGTTTCCTGCTGCAGCTGCAGAAAGGAGGAAGTCTAAAGACTAAAGTAAAGCAGAATGAACTCTGATTTATTTCACAACCATCAAACTGTTCAAGTGGATTATCTGCTCCATCTGAACTTCACACAACTGAAATCAAACACATCTGAACTAATATTAGTGTCATTTTATTTTGAAAAGGCTGACAGGAAACAGCAGGAAGCTGTTGAGTGTGATGTTAGAACATGATGCAGTTTGTTTATTGAAGCAAACAAACATCATCTGTTCATCATGTTGTTTGATTCCAGTTCATCAATAATCTAATAATCCTGTAGATTTATCTCCAAACATCAGAGATGAAAATTTGTTCTGAAATAAGAAGTCAACATGTTCTTCAAACATCAGAGATGAAACTTTGTTCTGAAATAAGAAGTCAACATGTTCTTCAAACATCAGAGATGAAACTTTGTTCTGAAATAAGAAGTCAACATGTTCTTCAAACATCAGAGAGATGAAACTAACAGGAAAACGTTCCTGAAGACAAAGTTCAAGAAGGAACAAAACAATCTTTAAGTTTTTTCAAACAGTCAAAAGAGATGAAGAAGAACTCTCTCCATTCCACATGGAGAGTCTTCACAGTCCTCACACAAGAACCGTCTGTGATCATTAAAATATATGAAGCACATGATCTGATTTGTTTTCAAACATCATCATCAATGGGACTAAATGAGGAGCCAATCTGATTCACTGACACAAACACTGGCTATTTTCAGTGAACCAGAAGGAGTTGGATCATTTGTCACTAGAATGAACCGGACCATCTTTAATGATGTTTGTCTCTCCCTGATGGTAAAGTTAAACACTGCTTGATGTCAGTTTTAGAGGACAGGAAGTGTTTTTAAATGATTCAAACACTTCTGTGTGCTGTAAACCACTCTGATACCAAGAGGGATGTGTTCAACTCTACATCCTGGACTCTTCACACAGTAAGAGGGACTAAAGTGCAGGAGACAAGAGGAACGAGACCAAATGTACAAACTGAGCCAGAGTCTGTAGCTGGTTGCTGGGAGACCAAAATATATCCAGGAAGTACCGTCATTTCTGGACTATTGAGTATAACCGAATATAAGCCACGCCCACTAAATGAAATAATAATAATTTTGTACATATATAGGCTGTGCTTGTTTATAAGTCACAGGTGTCCATGTGAAATATTTACACAGAAATAATATTACTTTTTTTTTTTTAAATTAAATACATACCAGTAACATACACAAATACGTACAGTAAATGTTTTATTCTGAACAGTGCCTGTAACACGACTGGTTTAAAAAAACATAAAATACAGTAGCCTACCAGGAAGTCATTGATCACTATCTTCACCTTCATCCTGTGCTGCTGTTCTCTATCACATAGCTGCTTTTTGAAACAGGGAGGGGGCACAACAAGGAGGAGAGGAGAGAATGGGACGGACCTCCCCTTCTTGTTTCATTGGGCCACTGTGACCTGTTTTATAATTTCATTTTTTAAAAACCTGTATTTATACAGCTAGTGCCATTGAGTCACGAGGACCCGCCACCCAAGAGGGACATGTATTGGGCAGCTATGTGAGCGCCTGGGTGTGACGAGGCTAAATGTTTTGGCGGCATGAAGCTCGTTAGCTCGTCAAAAAAAAAAAAGAAGCTGCAGCATTGTACAAGCTGCAGTGCCTGTGAAAAAAGTTGCAGTTTATAGTCCAGAAATTACGTAGTTTGTTTTTCCAACTGCAGCTTGGATGCTGTTTGTCAGAATGTCAGAGAAATGACCCAACATTACTTTTACCAACAAGGAAGAGGATCAAAGCAAAAAGTAATGAATTATCATTAATCTTCAAATTTGGAGATTTAAAGATCTTTCAACTTCTGTCCAAAGATTGTCTCCATGTTTATCTGAGATGGAGCAGAGAACAACGTGACAGCCTGTTCTCATGGAGGAACCAATAAGTAATAAATTAGAAAAACAGTTTTAGTCTGCAGAGTGATCAGATCACTGTGATCAATGAACACAGAAACTCCACAACCTCTGTGGAGAGTCTCTGATTGTTTTTATTGGAGGCACCGAGGAGCCGTCCTGCAGGCTGTGCTCAGCAACTCTGACCCAAAACTGTTCACATCACAGAATCTGATGTCAATCTGATTCACTGACACAAACACTGTTCACATCACAGAATCTGATGTCAATCTGATTCACTGACACAAACACTGTTCACATCACAGAATCTGATGTCAATCTGATTCACTGACACAAACACTGTTCACATCACAGAATCTGATGTCAATCTGATTCACTGACACAAACACTGTTCACATCACAGAATCTGATGTCAATCTGATTCACTGACACAAACACTGTTCACATCACAGAATCTGATGTCAATCTGATTCACTGACACAAACACTGTTCACATCACAGAATCTGATGTCAATCTGATTCACTGACACAAACACTGTTCACATCACAGAATCTGATGTCAATCTGATTCACTGACACAAACACTGTTCACATCACAGAATCTGATGTCAATCTGATTCACTGACACAAACACTGTTCACATCACAGAATCTGATGTCAATCTGATTCACTGACACAAACACTGTTCACATCACAGAATCTGATGTCAATCTGATTCACTGACACAAACACTGTTCACATCACAGAATCTGATGTCAATCTGATTCACTGACACAAACACTGTTCACATCACAGAATCTGATGTCAATCTGATTCACTGACACAAACACTGTTCACATCACAGAATCTGATGTCAATCTGATTCACTGACACAAACACTGTTCACATCACAGAATCTGATGTCAATCTGATTCACTGACACAAACACTGTTCACATCACAGAATCTGATGTCAATCTGATTCACTGACACAAACACTGTTCACATCACAGAATCTGATGTCAATCTGATTCACTGACACAAACACTGTTCACATCACAGAATCTGATGTCAATCTGATTCACTGACACAAACACTGTTCACATCACAGAATCTGATGTCAATCTGATTCACTGACACAAACACTGTTCACATCACAGAATCTGATGTCAATCTGATTCACTGACACAAACACTGTTCACATCACAGAATCTGATGTCAATCTGATTCACTGACACAAACACTGTTCACATCACAGAATCTGATGTCAATCTGATTCACTGACACAAACACTGTTCACATCACAGAATCTGATGTCAATCTGATTCACTGACACAAACACTGTTCACATCACAGAATCTGATGTCAATCTGATTCACTGACACAAACACTGTTCACATCACAGAATCTGATGTCAATCTGATTCACTGACACAAACACTGTTCACATCACAGAATCTGATGTCAATCTGATTCACTGACACAAACACTGTTCACATCACAGAATCTGATGTCAATCTGATTCACTGACACAAACACTGTTCACATCACAGAATCTGATGTCAATCTGATTCACTGACACAAACACTGTTCACATCACAGAATCTGATGTCAATCTGATTCACTGACACAAACACTGTTCACATCACAGAATCTGATGTCAATCTGATTCACTGACACAAACACTGTTCACATCACAGAATCTGATGTCAATCTGATTCACTGACACAAACACTGTTCACATCACAGAATCTGATGTCAATCTGATTCACTGACACAAACACTGTTCACATCACAGAATCTGATGTCAATCTGATTCACTGACACAAACACTGTTCACATCACAGAATCTGATGTCAATCTGATTCACTGACACAAACACTGTTCACATCACAGAATCTGATGTCAATCTGATTCACTGACACAAACACTGTTCACATCACAGAATCTGATGTCAATCTGATTCACTGACACAAACATTGTTCACATCACAGAATCTGATGTGAATCTGATTCACTGACACAAACTGTTCACATCACAGAATCTGATGTCAATCTGATTCACTGACACAAACAGTGTTCACATCACAGAATCTGATGTCAATCTGATTCACTGACACAAACACTGTTGTAGTAATAGGGAAGGGTCAGTTTTAATACGACCTCCTTTTTACCTTAATTAATCTACTTATTCAGATTGAATAGTAATTTCACGGATTCTTTCTTTTTCAGTTTACCCAATATTTCTGTGATCTTTATGATGGATAAATAAAACAGAAGCCATAGAGTGACAATGGACACGTTAACTTAGTTGGTATGCCAAAGACACTACCATTTATTTAAAATAAATCACTAAATTAACACCATTACACTTGATTGACCTGATTTCACTTTCTTGTAATTTAAAACGTCAGCACACTTAAATTCAACACAACAGACTTCAATACTGGATGTTAAACATATTTAGTCTGAGGGCTCTTTAGCTTAAAGTAGTTTCCAGCTTAGAATTGAGGGAAAGATAGGAGCAAGATGGAGAGATGGTTTAAAGGAAATTTGTCTTGAGCATGTTACCAGAAGTGACACTTTCCATCCGACTTCTGCTAAATCCCAAGTACGTTTGTAAACAGCTCTTTACCTTTTGACGACGAGTCTAATAAAGATGTCACCAGCCTTTCAGGTGCACAGAGTCCTTCCGGCCCTAGTACGTCTGAACTGGTCGTTTACTTTCCAACGTCTCCTGGTTTCGCGTTGGTCATCAGAAAATGTGGCAGCTCCTGGCCTCTGGCTCAAGATACTTTATTCCAGGAAGGAATAAACAAAGTCTGAGCTTACGCTCGTTCGAAGTGGACTCATAACAGCCTGTTATCAGTCCCAGCTGGATGACGAGTCCTTAGCGCGTGACTGGTGGTCATTCAGCTCTTTGGGGAACCTCATCAGGGCATTGAGGTCCTCAGCAAAACTCATCAGTTCCAGCAACAGCTTAGAACTTTAAGGAAGGAACCGAGATGAGAGAAACTTGTCTCTTTTTCATTGGTCCGTGGACCAGTCGAGCAGTTCACTTGTTGTTATCAAGATTCAAGGTGAAATTCACAGCAGAGTGAAAATGTTTAGGAAAAGACAGAGAAACTGGAGCCCTTCTCCTGAAAAACAACGGATTAGCTGTCTTCTTATTTCTAAACAAAACAGTCGGGTCTCTCTGACCCGAGACTTCAACTTTAACACAGCAGTGAACACAGTTTAACTCTTACAGAATAACACAGCTTAAAAGCACACATCATGAAAATGACAAAAGTTATTCTTTTGATTACATTAGAATAAAATCAAAGATAGAAATAGTCTCTTTTAGTGACTATATTCTCCGATTACAACTAATGGAATGATTTTGTGGTAAATGTCTTGCTTTACTGAGAGGTCAGTAAAGGTCATCTCTGGAACAGTTCAAAAGTACACAGGTGTAATAAAGTGGACATGGTCATGCCCACTACACTGTTCACATCACAGAATCTGATGTCAGTCTGATTCACTGACACAAACGCTGTTCACATCACAGAATCTGATGTCAATCTGGTTCACTGACACAAATACTGTTCACATCACATAATCTGATGTCAATCTGATTCACTGACACAAACACTGTTCACATCACAGAATCTGATGTCAATCTGATTCACTGACACAAACACTGTTCACATCACAGAATCTGATGTCAATCTGATTCACTGACACAAACACTGTTCACATCACAGAATCTGATGTCAATCTGATTCACTGACACAAACACTGTTCACATCACAGAATCTGATGTCAATCTGATTCACTGACACAAACACTGTTCACATCACAGAATCTGATGTCAATCTGATTCACTGACACAAACACTGTTCACATCACAGAATCTGATGTCAATCTGATTCACTGACACAAACACTGTTCACATCACAGAATCTGATGTCAATCTGATTCACTGACACAAACACTGTTCACATCACAGAATCTGATGTCAATCTGATTCACTGACACAAACACTGTTCACATCACAGAATCTGATGTCAATCTGATTCACTGACACAAACACTGTTCACATCACAGAATCTGATGTCAATCTGATTCACTGACACAAACACTGTTCACATCACAGAATCTGATGTCAATCTGATTCACTGACACAAACACTGTTCACATCACAGAATCTGATGTCAATCTGATTCACTGACACAAACACTGTTCACATCACAGAATCTGATGTCAATCTGATTCACTGACACAAACACTGTTCACATCACAGAATCTGATGTCAATCTGATTCACTGACACAAACACTGTTCACATCACAGAATCTGATGTCAATCTGATTCACTGACACAAACACTGTTCACATCACAGAATCTGATGTCAATCTGATTCACTGACACAAACACTGTTCACATCACAGAATCTGATGTCAATCTGATTCACTGACACAAACACTGTTCACATCACAGAATCTGATGTCAATCTGATTCACTGACACAAACACTGTTCACATCACAGAATCTGATGTCAATCTGATTCACTGACACAAACACTGTTCACATCACAGAATCTGATGTCAATCTGATTCACTGACACAAACACTGTTCACATCACAGAATCTGATGTCAATCTGATTCACTGACACAAACACTGTTCACATCACAGAATCTGATGTCAATCTGATTCACTGACACAAACACTGTTCACATCACAGAATCTGATGTCAATCTGATTCACTGACACAAACACTGTTCACATCACAGAATCTGATGTCAATCTGATTCACTGACACAAACACTGTTCACATCACAGAATCTGATGTCAATCTGATTCACTGACACAAACACTGTTCACATCACAGAATCTGATGTCAATCTGATTCACTGACACAAACACTGTTCACATCACAGAATCTGATGTCAATCTGATTCACTGACACAAACACTGTTCACATCACAGAATCTGATGTCAATCTGATTCACTGACACAAACACTGTTCACATCACAGAATCTGATGTCAATCTGATTCACTGACACAAACAAAGGCAGCACAGGTGGAGTTTGTATAAAATGATGCTCAGTTCTTGAACAGACATTTGATATAAATGTAAAATACACACTCATGCTGTTTACAGCCTGTTTATGATGAGAAGCTGTAACACTATAACATTACAGACAAAACTTATAAATATTATAAAACACTTTGACTACAGGGTTCACTATAACATTTTATATTTCACCTTCACAGAAATCACACTTCATGAATTTGTGAAGCAGAGAGATGTCGTCATTGGAAAAACTTCTAATTATTATATTTTTTATAATCCTGAGGGAATCTTCCCAAGGGATCAAAAAAGTTTAATCTATTCTAATCTTATATAAAATGAAAAACTTTTATTCTGCTTTTACTTCTGCTATCTGACAATGTACAACCCAATCCAGGCCCTGTGTTGAGAAACATCTGTAGTCCAGATTAACTCAGAAGTAGGTCAGGTTTGGGCATAATTCATGTAAATGTCAGAAGTCTCCTCCCAAAACTAGATGCAGTGAAAATTTGGGTTCAATCAACTAAAGTTTTTTATTATTTTTTGTCTTATCAGAATTCTGGCTCAGCAAAACAATCTCTGATAAAGACGTTGCTAAAAATGTAAACATTGTTTTTATGTGTGATCACGCCTGGTGGACGAGTGGCTATATAGTTTAAAAATAACTTCAAATGTTCCCCTCTGTCCTCATGTTCTGTTACATTTCTGCTGCTCAGTAGAACCCGTGTGCAGGCAGGACTCGGAGAACTCAGGGTTGAAAGAAGAATATATATTTAATAAATGAAAAATCACACGCTGACGTGCAGCAAACCACTGGGAAGACACGGAGGGAGCCTAAACCAGAACGCCCTTCTGGACAATGCGCGGACACGAGGAACATAGAGACAAATACAAAACACTAAGGAGGGAATAAACACAAACACCTGGGGAAGGACAACAGGTGGCAGAGGCAGGAGCTGATTACATGAGGGAGCAACACTGAGGAGGACAGGACAGACGACACAAGGATCACAAAACACACTCACATCCTCAAAATGAGTAAACAGCTTGAACTTCTTGCCTTGAAGCTAAACTTCTCCTGTGGCCACTTTATTAAGGTTCAAGGTTCTTTATTGTCGTTCACATCACATGTGGTACATGAGGTGGAACAAAACTGTGTACTCAAGGTCCCAGTTACACCCAAAAATAGCAAAAACATAAAGTATAAAAAGAAACAGTATACAAGGATCTAAGATATACACTAAACACTAATAATGTAAAATAACACGGTGTATTAAACAGCAGCCTGAAAATTAGAGTTGTAGGTATAGACCCCTCTCTGCCTCGAACAAAGTGATGTCTTCTCTGGAATATTTTGTGCCTTGCTCAAGTGTCCCAGGTGGAGCAAATGAAGGTCAAGATAGGTGTGGGTGCTTCACCTTCACCACTTAAATATTTGGGATTTGAACCAGCAACCTCTCAATCACAGGCTCACCTTCTCCAACCTTTGCACCACCACTCCCCACATCACCATCACTCCCCCCAGATCTTTATATTTACCCCAGTGTGTTTAAATATTTTCACTAATTTTTGTAGTTTTCCTTTGAACTTTTTTATTATTATTTAACAATACAACTTGATAAATATGTTTTTATAACCTGGATTATAATTTACAGTTAGATTAGATTAGATGCATCTTTATTGGTTGGACTTTGTCTCGGGTCCGAACAAATAAATACAGACTGCATCTAACCAGAAGTGAAGAACAAGCAATCACTGAATGACCTTTGACCCTCAGATATAATAAAATAATCCCCTCAGTTTAAAATAAAAACTACTTCTATGTGAAATGTTTGAAACAAACTGTTTTAGTTTAGTTTAAACCACAGCTTCTTTATTTCTTTTAAATAAACGTTTGTCTTTAGTTTGATTGATTTTCCATCGACGCAGCATCTATGTAGCCGAGTTCTTCCTGTTCCTGTGATCAAACCAGGGAAACATGAAACAGACACAAACATGACTTGTTTCATGAGACAAGTGGAAAATCAGATTTGAACCGAGTGTTTAGAAATGTTTGTTTGAGTCGTCAACAACTCTGTTGTCATGGTAACAGCAGGCTTAAAGACAAAGAGAACTCAGAGTTTGTTCTTGGGGACAAACAGGAAATGAAAGAGACAAAAGCAGCATCTGGTCCTGAAGGTGAATCAAAGTGAGTTCTGCCTCTTCTTCCCTCCACAGAGAGAAAAGCCCCTCAGAGACTCTGAGAGGAGAAGAAGAAGAATGTTGAGTCAACACTCACCTCATTCAGCTTTCAGTCCTCGTTCTTCTTCTCTGTCCACTCAGAACGGACTCTGGACTCAAGGGGAACATTTCCTGTTCTACATGAACCAGCAGCTTTATGGTGCTTCAACATTTACTGGAAACCAGCTGAGTTTATCTGTGGGTGTGTTTCTGCTGCTCAAAGGTCACTTCTTCTCACCAACACCGACTCCACCATCCAGATGTGAGTGAAGCGTCGCTCGTTGAACGTGTTCACACACGTCAACACTCAGAGTCTGAGCTGCAGCAACAAAAAGTCCAGCAGAGACAGACACTGAGAGAGAAAGCACAAGTGTTGCTGCTCTTTCCTCTTCCTCTCTAACAGACAGCTGTGGCAGCTCCGACTCTACACATCTGGATCATCAGTCCATTCAAGTCCCACACAAGGCTCCCATTCTGTGACCCATCCAGACCTGCAGATGTTTGACTGTTTCTGCAGACTTGATGCTGTTTTAGTCGTTCATCATCAAACTGATGATCTCATTCACAGCTGACGGATGATTTTTGATCTTTGTAACTTTTATCTTTTTATGATTAAACTTCATTTACAAATATTTTCTATAAAGAAAAACATTAAGATATTTTAATAACTTTTTAAAACACTTTTTAAATCTGCTTCAGTTTGTCTTCTGTTTTAGCCTTCTTGTGCTGCTATAAACTTTTAGCTATTGTTTTGGTATTTTCAGTCTTTTTTATGCTACATTTACCTTCTAGCTAGCTTTTGAAACTTTAGCTACCATTTTATTTATTTAGCTTTTGGCTAGCACTTTGCTCGTTTTTGCTTCTAGCTATCATTTTGTTAATTTAAGCTGCAGTGTTGCTTTATTTAGCCTTTAGCTAGCCTTCTGCTACATTTATTCATTCAACCTTTATTTAGTCAGGTAAATAAAGGTTGAATGAATAAATGTAGCAGAAGGTTAGCTAAAGGCTAAATAAAGCAACACTGCAGCTCAAAGCCTAAAGTAACAAAATGATAGCTAGAAGCAAAAAGAAGCAAAGTGCTTTAGAAATTTGTGGGTTACTTAGGGGTTAGCTTTAGCAATCTCTATGCTACTTTCACCTTTTAGCTAAAGTTTAGCTACTTCTAACTTTTAGCAAGTGATTCTCTTCTTTAACTTTTAACTAGTCTTCATCTTTTTTATCTTTTAGCTCATGTTGTGTATCAGCTTCAGCTTGTTCGGCTGGTTTCAGCAGACTCTTTCAGCTCAGCGTTCAGTTTCACAAACGAAAATTATATTTTACAAACTGATCCTGATGCTGCAGAGAAAAGCAGCTGAAGAAAATGCATCGATGGATCCGGACTACTCTGTCATGAGCTCAGAAGAGGAACATGTAGCTGAACTACATTTCCCATGAGCGTTAGCTCCAGCAGCTGCTGCCTCATGGGAGATGTAGTTGTTGAAGGCTCAGTGAAGCTTTGTGGTGGATGTTTCCTGAAATGAGGAGGTGTTCAGATGGTGTGGACAGAAAGTGACAGGAACATGTTGAAGCTTTAAAAATCATCTCAACATGAACTGTGTGACAGACTTTTAGAACAGAGGCTGAGTTCAGGACTTCAGCAGGAACTCTGCAAACACCTGAACTTCTCCACACGTCTCACTGAAGCACGTGGACTTCTTGTGAGTCAAGTGTTGGTCAGTTCAGAGAAACATCTTCCTGGATGTTCTTCTTCTTCTCTCCTCTTCATGTTTGTGGGGATTTAAGGGCCGTTAGAAGCTCCTGCAGCTGAGTGGAACATCTGGACCTGAGATGTGGAGCAGGTTCTGTGGACAGAACTCAGCAGAACCAACGTTTGAGAGGCTGCACTCAGAGTGGGAGCCTTTGAAGAACGTTGCTGAGCTTCAAACAGACACAGAGTCCAGGAGAGAATTAGTTTCTACTTCCTGAACGTTTCTCCACTGCAGCCAGATGTTGGTCAGCTGAACATCTGCAGAAACGGGAGACATGTTTGTCCTCTCCTGTTCACTTCACATGTTCTGATGCTGGACACAATTAAAGGCCTGGAAATAACGCATGGCCCGCCACATTTCACCTTTCTTTTAGACTAAGATAATTTTGCGGAGAAATGATGGTAGTTTGAGTCAAACCTGTAAAATAACGAATTAATTAATTAATTTGTTTGTTTGCATTGCACCAAATTGTTGTTTGCCAACTACCAATGTTGTGTAACAGGGTTGTTAATTAATTTGATCAAAATGCACCATATTTATAATATTTTTCTTGTTTTGTAGAGAAGTTTATCCAGTAGTCATTAGAAATGTTTCTTTTAATATTTGGGGAACTGTTTGGATCCTATTTTACATTAGCCTGGTTAAAACCATACCCTTGTCCTTCACTTCGCATTTTACATGTAATGCAGGTTCCTTTTGTTTGTGTAGTGACGAGATGCCCCCTGGTGGTTTTTTATTTATTTATTTATTTATAAAAAAACAAGTACAAAAAAAACTTACAATGTCAAACAAGGCTCGAGACTTAAGGCATGCATAGCACAAAAGAGAATAAAGGCACATAAGCAAAAACAATAATGTGTTTTGGGCAGCTTACAACAGAAATTCGTTACAGATTGTTTTAGTTTTTAAAGCTTTTGCATTAGTACAATACTTTAAAGTAGATAAGTAAGAGGAAATATAATTAGAAAACACTATAAATCTAGGTTTTAGCAAGGAGAATTTACAGCTGTGGATGTAAAATTTGGCTAAGAGTAGTATTAAATTTACAACAAAAACTTTCTCACTTGAAATATTTGGACAAAAGAAACCAAACAGTATAGTTTTAGCATCAAATGGTAGGTCAATTTCTAACTTTCTATTTACATACATGAAAATGTCTTTCCAGAACAGCTGAGTATGAGAACAGTCCCAGAAGAGATGGATGATGGTCTCCTCAGAGCTGTGGCAGAGTGAACACATTGGGTCTACGTTTGGACGGTACTTGGAGATTATATAGTTTACAGGATAACATTTATGCAGAATCTTTAGGGACACTTCTCGAATCTTATTAGTTATAAAGTATTTTCTAGGTAACAACCAAACATCTTTCCAACAGATATCATTAAATAAATTATCCCAGAAGAATATAGAAGCAGGTTTACTAATGCTGTCTCTAATTATTAATTCTCTAATACATTTGTTATTAGTTTTTTCACTTAAAAAAGGGTCAGAGTTACCAATGAATAATTCTTCAGTTAAATAGTTTGTGCTGTTTTGTACAGGATTTGACATCAACATTTTCACACCAGATGGAATTGCATCAAAGACAATTGCAAATTCTTTTGGTAGTACTGGAAAGTTATACGTAGTTAAAAATTCACTGTAAGAGTAAGTGTTGCCGTCTTTGTTGAATAACTGATGTACATGAACTATTCCTCTGTCAAACCAATTTTTAAAGAAAATAGATTTATGTTTAAAACAAATGTCTTTGTTATTCCAGATATAGTATTTGTGTGGAGAGAAATTGTGTTTGTGAACCAGAGTCCAGCACAAAAACAGCTGTTTGTGGAAATTGGAGAGTTTGATCGGAATTTTGTCAATGTTGTAATTACACCTTAAAATAAAAGACAAACCACCCAATGCTTCAAATACATGTGTTGAAATGAAGTTCCACAAAGAGTTTGGATTTAAGAGATATCTTTTGATCCATTTAATTTTAAAGGAGGAGTTTAGAGTCTGTAAGTCTAATACATTAAACCCACCAGAGCACAGCTTATTTATCATAACATTTTTTCGGATTAGATGAACCTTTTTTTTCCAAATAAAATCAAACAATGTTTTATCCACTTTTGAAATGATGTCCTTGGGAACCTCAAGGGCAGAAGTCGCATAAACCAAACTGGAGAGACCTTCAGCCTTAGAAAGTAATACACGACCGGAGATGGATAAATCTCTCTGTACCCATAAATTGAATTTTTTATTAATTACAGTAACAAGGGGATTAAAGTTATCACTTAATCTTTGGTCCTCCTCTTTTATAATATAGATACCAAGATATTTAACTTTGTGTTTTACTGGGATTCCTGAGATCTCTGTGTCATGACATGTTTTAATAGGGAGTAACTCACATTTAGATAAATTAAGGTTGAGACCTGAGGCTGCAGAAAATTCACCAAGCAGCTCAACAGCACACTTTACTTGAGAGCAATCTTTTAGAAATAGAGTTGTGTCATCTGCCAGTTGGCTCAGACATATTTCTCTACCAGCAATCTGAATACCTTTTATGCAGCTGTTTTTAATGAAATGTGCTAAAATCTCCATAGGAAGAAGAAACAAAAATGGAGAAATTGGACAACCTTGTCTAATTCCACGCTCAACATTAAATCTGCCAGAGGTTCCATGAGCTAGTTTAATTGAGCTATTGCCTCCAGCATAAAGGGTGCGTACTGATTTCTTAAAGTGCTCACCAAAACCAAACAGATCCAAAGTTTTAAATAAAAAATCATGTTCCAGTGAGTCAAACGCTTTATGGAAGTCAAGAAAGAGAACAAAACTATTTTCTGATATTAAGTCTGCGTAGTCTAATAAATCTAAGATAAGCCTTATATTATCAATTATGTGTCTTCCCGCCATAAAACCATTTTGAGTTTCCCCAATAACATCATGAAGTACTTTTTTCAATTTATTTGCTAAGCATAATGCTAAAATTTTATAATCATTATTTAATAATGTAATGGGGCGCCAGTTATCTAAAACTAATACATCTTTTTGTGGTTTTGGGATGAGTGTAATTAAGCCTTGGCATAGAGTGGACGGTAATTGTTCTTTATCTATACTTTCTCTAAAAACATTCAGCAAAAAGGGAGCAAGTTCTTCCGTGAATAGTTTGTAAAATTCAGAAGTTAGCCCATCAGTACCTGGAGATTTATTTAATTTAAGTTTTTTAATAGCCTCTGAGATTTCTGTAAGCGTAATGGGAGAGTCACAAATTGATTTTTTGAAATCTCCAATTGTCTTAATATTACCTAGATTGTTAAAGAAATCATTCATATGAGCAGGTGAAATGGTTGAGGTATATAGTTTTTTATAGAAGTTCTCACACATTTTAGATAGTTCTTTTGGATCTTCTATGATATCACCATTTGAAGAGAGTCTATTTATACTATTTTTATTTTGCCTTTGTTTTTCTAACTTAAAAAAATAGCTAGAATTTTGCTCACCCTCCTCTAACCATTTCGCTCTTGAACGTACAAATGCACCTTTAGCTTTATTGATATATAATTGATCAAGTTTTAGTTGTGCAGTTAGGAGATCTGCTTGCTGTTGTTCAGATAGATTTTCAGGCAATATGGATGATAGCGAGATTAATTTGGCTATCAGATTACTTTCATCTGATTTCTTTTCCTTTTTTAGTTTAGAACTTGTTTCTATAAACAATCTTCTCAGCTCATATTTTAAAAGCTCCCATTGTTTTTGATATTCCCCTGTATCTTCTGCAGTCTCAAAATGTTCTGAGATTTTTCTTCTTATTATTTCAATTAAAGATTCGTTTTGTAATAAAGAACTATTTAGTTTCCAGTATGCTGGGTATCTTTGAGTTGGCTTATCAGGAGATAAGTTTAAAGTTAATACAATTGCTTTATGGTCTGTTAATGGAGTAGGCATAATTTCTGTTTTGCAAATTAATTGAGTAAGGGATTCCGATATTAACCAAAAGTCTATTCTGGATCGTAAAGAACCAGCCTTGTTTGTCCAAGTAAATTCTTTACTATTTGGGTTAGTAACTCTCCAGATATCATGAAGACCTTGTTCATTCATAAAATCATTCAAAAAACAGTTGGTTTTATTTCTGCTAGGCCATCTGTCCAAATCATCATTTAATGTGAAGTTGAAGTCTCCTCCCAGTAATATTTTAATATCAGTAAACCTTTCCTTGATACTTTCAAAGGTAGTACTTAGTGTTTGAAATAATTCTTTGTTTTCTCTTGTGTTAGTGTACCCATAAACATTACCTAATAAAAAGAACTGGTTGCAGTAACAAAAAACTGTTAACACATAATGTCCATTTGGGTCAGACATAGTGTAAATAACCTTCTCCTTAAACTTGTGCTTCAGGGTTAACGTTCCAGCTGAGTGATGGTTTCCATGCGACATCCACAGGTCCTCGCCCCATTGTGATTTCCAGAAGTTGTGGTCATCTTCAGTAGAATGCGATTCTTGAACCAAGCAAAAGTCAGAATCAAACTGTTTCACATAAAGAAAAACTGCCTTGCGTTTAGTAATGTCTCTTAGGGTTAGGGTTAGGGTTAGGGTTAGCCTCGAGCATTAAAAGTACCAGAAGCCACCACCAGGGGGTGTCGTCACTACACAAACAAAAGGAACCTGGATTACATGGAAAATAGGATCTAAACAGTTTCCACAAAGATTAAAAGAAACATTTCTAATAACTACTATTATAACTATTATTATTAACTACTATTAAGTTATTGAAGTTCCATGATTTGGTAGACTATATAATATTTTATCAGTTATGTATAGGGCTCAAAATAATGCATTACCTTTAAATATCCAAATGCATTTTGTTAAAAGACAAAGTTGTTATAATCTTAAGGGGACAGAGATGTTTGTAAAACCACAATTCAGAACTAGTTTGAAGGGACGTTCTACCTCAATCCAGGGAATTAGATTATGGAATGGCTTGGAGAATGTAGTTAAAAATGCCAAGTCAATGTTTACATTTAAGAAAATGATCAAAACAAATGTGTTAAAAAATATATGAAATAGCGTAATGTGTATTGTATTAGTTAGAAAATTAGAAAGAGTTAGTCATTTTGTACTGTTGGTTGAAGATTATTATTGTTTAATCTGATTGTTGGAAAAAAGGGGCAGATATAATAAGATTTATTCTTCTTTCTGCTACCTTTCATTTTTTTATATTTTGTACATTATCATTTATGGGATTGTCTTGTATTGTTTCATTCAACCTTTATTTATACAGGCTAGCCTCGTTGAGTCACGGGGACTCATTTACAAGAGGGACCTGTCTCACTCACACCAAACAACCATCCACTCTCACACTCACACCTAGGGTCAATTTAGAGTCCCCAATCAGCCTAACATGCATGTTTTTTGGTCTGTGGGAGGAAACCGGAGTACCCGGAGGAAACCCACGCATGCACGGGGAGAACATGCAAACTCCACCCAGAAAGGCCCCGGACCAGATATCAGATAAAAGATACCAGATAAAATGAACAAATTTAATAAACATAAACATAAACTACTAGATAAACTTTTCTGCCAAACAAGAAAAATAATATAAATGTGGTGCATTTTGATCAAATTCATTAATGTTCTGTTCAATCCTGCGTCCAAATCTGAGACGTGATGTGATGTTTCCTCCTGTTTCTTTCAGATCTCCTCATTTCTCCTGTTTGTTGTTGAATTCTATAAAACCATCAACCTTATCTTTCTTCTTCCTGTTGTTTTTCCATCTTTCACTCAGTCTTTCCTTTATGATGCTTTTTATTTCTGCTCGACTGAGTTTTATATCTATTTCATTTAATGAATCCATATTATTGATTAATGTATTCTATAACTGTATTTGAATATTTTTTTAATTTCCTTTCTTTCATAATAATTTCAGATCTACTATTGGGTCTGTGAGTATCCATGGTTGTATGACTGGTTCTGGTTCTGTTGGGCTCACATTAATATTATTGATGTGAATTTCTGTAGTTTTCTGATTTATGGTCCAACCAAAGCTTTTGAAATGGTTCTTGTCTTTTCCCAGTATGGTTTGAACACTTCTTGTGTTGGATGCTTCTGTTCAGGACCTTTTACATTTGTCCAGTAGTTTAGAGCCAACTGGTCCATTCTGGTGTTCAGTGCTGGTTCTCCCATTTCTACTAATCTTCATCCTGTATGTGTTGTTTAAAGGCACCTGTAATCATTCTTAATGTCTGATTTGAATGATGTTTCATTTTTCTAAAGTTGTATCTGAAGCTGAGTTATAAACAATACTTCTGTAGTCTAGTACTGGTTTATTTTGTACTTTATTGTAAATACAAAGCAGAACAACAATACAATATAATGACAGTCTCCAGGGGGTTACAGACATCGAGTCAAAGAATTAGAACAACATGTTACACAAATACATTAAAGAGATACATAAAGTACAAGTTTTATGGTTTCATGTTGGTCTAATAGTTTTAATATTTAGATTTGACCACATTTTCAAAAATGGAAATAAGTAGTTTTTGATTAGTGTAACAGCATTTGTGGATTTGTCTAAATATATAATGAGATTAATGATATAAAATATTTTCTTTTAGCCGATGGTTGGTCAGTGAAGCCAAATAACATGTGTTCAAAGCAAAGGGACAAATGTGGTTCAATAGAAGTAGAAGTCAGGATGCAGAGATCTTCACATAGTTGAGGAGAGAAGGAGCAAGAGCAAAATAAGAGAAAACATCTTCAAGGTGACCTTCACAGAAAGAGCAAGTTACATTTACTGTACTTGCCGCTGTACACGTTGCACCGCCGTATAAGTCGCATCAGTCAAAAAATGTCTAATAAAGTGGAAAAAAAACATAAATAAGTCACATCTATTATGCGTCACCGTGGACCACCCGGAAACATGGGCCGGTGTTGTGCCAAAAATCAATTGGCTGCCAAAAGGCGGCCGTGGGAGCGTGCACGGGAGGACTTTAACAAGAATGTAACAAGATTAACACTTAAAAACAATTATTTGTTTGCTTGAAATTATAGCAAAGGTGTGTCTCAGTTGAACTTTTCCTTAATAAATGCACTATGTTGGTCTAATCAGCTGCATTTCAAAAATGGATCCATACCATACCATATTTATTTATAAAGCACTTAAAAATACAGCAGCAGCCGTCCGAAGTGCTGTACAAGAATAAAAACAAGCACAAAACAATAAAAACAATCAATCTCAATCATATAAATATCAGAACATCACAAGTAAAATAATACAACATTAAAACAGAGATGTGAACTCATTCTGGTTTAAAAGCCAATGAAAACATATGTGTTTTTAAACGAGTTTTAAAAACAGATATTGATGGGGCCTGCCTGACCTTCAGTGGCAGCTCGTTCCACAATTTAGGAGCCAGAGCTGAAAATGCTCTGTCTCCTCTGGTCTTATAAAAGGTTTTCGGGACTGCTAAAAGCATCTGGTCAGCGGATCTGAGAGCACGTGATGGCACATAAAGTTGAAGCAGTTCAGACAGATAAGAGGGACTAAAACCGTTCAAAGACTTAAAAACAAACAATAAAACTTTAAAATGGATTCGAAACTGGACAGGAAGCCAATGAAGGGACATTAAAACTGGAGTGATGTGCTCACGTCTGCCTGTACCAGTCAAAAATCGTGCAGCAGCATTTTGTACCAGCTGCAACCGAGAAAGCGAGGCCTTATTTACTCCAATCAGAAGAGAGTTACAATAATCCAGGCGTGAAGTAATAAAAGCGTGGATTACTGTCTCTAAGTGGCGTCTAGAAAGGAGGGGCTTGATTTTTGACAGGCGCCTCAGATGAAAGAACGAGGACTTAACCATGCTGTTGATGTGACAGTCCAGTTTCAGGCAGGGGTCAATTTTCACTCCTAGATTCATTTGTTGTCCACTGTTGTCGTCACTCCTTGTTAAAATCAGGTCTCTCTTGTAAATGAGTCCCCGAGGCTCAATGGGATCAACCTATAAAGGTTGAATGAAAAAGAGCTCATAAATAATAAAAAGAGCCCCGTGTTAAAGGTCCAGAGTGTTCTGACCCACAGGTTGTGGTCGGGTCATGTATGAACAATGTGTGTCAGTAAAATATCAGAATAAAAACCTTTCAGTCATTCAGCTGTTTGATTGGACAGTTGCTCTGCCGAAGTGCTCTTCAGCCCAGCAGTGTGTGTTTTCCTGCTTCTACAGCGCCTCCCAGAGGACAACAGAGTGAAGAGCTGGTGTCCAGGATGGACGAGTCTTCAGGAGTTGTCCAGCTCTTTTCCTGCCTCTGCTGTCGTGGAGCTTTTTCCTCCTTTTCTTGTGAAGAAGCAGAAGCAGCTGATGGATGTGATGAGTCACGTGAGCAACATGTTCCAAAGAGATTCAGAAAAGTTATTTCATCCCCTCATGATCATCAAGTGTTTGTAGAGAAGACAAGCAGCTGAAGACAGAGGACAAACTTTTTGTCCATTCTTTCTGTCCATTGTTTCATTGGGCCTCATGCACGAAAATGTTCTTATTCTTATCCTAAATTCCTCCTACTTTTGTTCGTACGAAGCGTTCGTACGAACATGCCACGTCAGAACCAACAAAGTCTTCTATCCACAGGAAAAGCGTGTAAACGGGCTGCTTAAAGGTGATGAATTCCACCTGTTCTACTCACCTGCGCGTGCTCGCGGGAATGTAATTTACATAATTTCCACCCCTCAAAACACCATATAAGGCCACGCTTCCTGCCTTCAGGCAGCAGGAAGTGTCCATTCATTCAAACTCAAGAAGTAAAAGGAGAACTTCACGCGTTCGGAGATCTGCTCTCAGTGGCGCTGTGGCTACCCCCCCACCCCCCCGCAAGTGTCGGATGGTGAAATATCTTTAATTTTAGTGTACTGTGTTACAGTTTCACTTATTCAGAAGAGCTGTGGCGCACCGCTACCACCCCCACACCCCCCGCAAGTGTCGGATGTGTTTTTCAACAGAAGCATTTTAAATTGTCTCGAAACTACAGTTAACATCATATTAATATTGTAGTGCATATGTTTTGTGTCCCGTGGGTCGTACAGTATCAGAAATCAAGAATAAATGGTTTGATCTGAAATTGGCTTCAAACAAACATCTCACCGCAGCACGGACAGGAGGTGGTCAGGAGATGGTGGACAATAAATGCCACGCTGCAAGATGCCAACATGTTTTGCAGCACAAATGATGCGCGCACCTCCTGGTCAGCGCGCGCCTCCTGCTCAGCGCGCGCCTCCTGGTCAGCCAGGGCGCCTCCTGGTCGGCGCGCACTGGTCGACAGGGCGCCTCCTGGTCAGGGCGCAACCACATTCTGCAGGTTATATTTCGGATCAGATATAATAATCTATTGCTCTGATGGTGTTTGGCACAGCAGTCCAGCATGAAGATCAGTCTTAATTCGTACTTGTTCTGCGGCGGTGTATGGGAATTTTATGTACCTGGGTGTTAATATGAGGAGCGGCTTTGATGACCAAGGGGAGCGCACGACTCACTGAAGCCTGCGCGACACACCAGACAAATTAAACCTAAAATTATAATTCTAATTCAAACAGAATAACCTATTGTCAAGAATAATTATGGTGCGTGAATATTTTAAACCCAAAATATTCTCTAAATAACGAAATATGAAGTTATTAGTGGAGAAATCCCGTCTGGATGACAGCAGACTGACGCTCCTAAATTATACGACAGGTCCGGACCACTCGTAGATTTTGTTCGTATCTGATGAAAATCGTAGGATACGAAAACATTGTTGGGTGCCACAAATGATCCTAAATCACTCGTACGCACAGTTTAAGAACAAATCTGTGCGTACGAACGGTTCGTGCATGAGGCCCATTGAATCCAGACTTGTTGCTTTGAGTTTGTTGCTTTGGACAGTTGGACACTGTGGACAACAAGTGGACATTAGGACGTGTTGTTGTCTCTAAAGCAGAGCTGTTGTGTTGTTGTGAATCAGAGCTTCAGCTGCAGCTGCTCTGTCCAAATGGAGAGTCCAAACGCTTCATGGAGCTCATTTCTCCGTCCACGTCTTCATTTTCATGCTGCTTCAGTCTTCCTGCTTTACTTCCTGTCTCTTCAGTCACATTCTTGCTGCTGTCATGTGATCACTCTGCAGGATCCATCACTTCAACATTATTGATCAGAGAAGTCAGGAGAGAAGAAGCTGCAGAGACTCACTGGAAACTTTACACTTGTTGTCACAATGGCTGCTGTCTGTCTGTTAGCAAAATATCTCATGAACCACTGGATGAGTTGTAGTGAAACTTGCAGAAAGTAATCATTGGGTGTACGTCTACAACTGATTAGTTTTTGGAGTCAGCTGAATTTACAATGGCTGCCACAGTTAACTGAACTTAAAAACATAAAACATGTCTATAATTCAGTTTTACAGATATTGATGTAATGTTTGGGGTGGTAGTAGCTGAGAGGAATCCCCAACACACAGTCTGAGCACTAATAGATTGTCTGAGACCTTGGTTTAAAATTCTGCCATTAAATTCTTTAAACTCAACTATGTCTGTTAGCAAAATATCTAATGAACCAGTGAACATATTTTAATGAAACTTTCCAGAGATAATCAGTGGATGTACGTCTACAACTGATTTAAGTTTTGGAGCCGACCCAGTTCTTGATGGTTGAACAGAAAACTCATGTTAGAAAACACATAAATGTCTATAATTCAGTCAGTTTCACAGATATTTTGCTAACATTTGACAGATATAGAGCCAAGATTCTTTCATAAAACATACTCCAAGTGCCACTCAATGCACAACATCTTTGTTTAAACCTTAGCAATAATTGTTGCAGTCAACCTTGTTTGTCTGTTAGCAAAATATCTCAATAACAACTGGACAAAGTTGAAGGAAACTTCCAGAAAGTAATCATTGTGGGAACATTTAGAACTGATTTGTCTTGATTTATTGTTCCAGTTTATTCATCTTTTTATCCTGTTAAGCACCTTGGTCAATGCAAGGCATTGTAGGAAGGTGCTATACAAATAAAGTTTATTATTATTATTTGGAGTCAGTCCAATTCAAGATGGCCGCCACAGTTAAATAAAAACAGACGACACATAAATGTTTCTAACTCAGTCAGTGTCACAGATGTTGAGTCTAAATCTGAGGTGGTAGTAGCTGAGAGTCATGGAGGCTGAACTTAGAAGATCTGATCCAAACTTTTTAAGCTGACACATTTCAAGAAGTCAGAAGAAAATGGACATGATGCAATAAGCCACGTTTCAACAAGTCCATTCATCAAATGACTTCTTCAATAGAGAAGCATCAATTGTTTGAGCCACACAAATAAAAACATGTTGAAAGGAGCACAATGAGAAGCTGATTTCACACAGAAAGCTCACATGTTGTTAAACAACAGCTGCAGCTCCATCAAATGAGCAGCCACCATGAAGCAGCTCATATCTGCTACATTTTAGCTGCTCTTTAGCCTTTTGGACACTAAAGAATCAACTAAAACTTCCAGTCATTCACTTTGTTGGAAACCATCACTAGTCTTTGCTCTAAATGGCCTGTAAGGTTCTGGATCTGTTTTCAGTCTGGACAACAGGAAGTAGCTGGAGCCAATCAGAGCGTCTGAAATGTGGTCACATGTAGAGGTGTGGCCAACTGGAGCCAATCAGAGCGTCTGAAATGTGGTCACATGTAGAGGCGTGGCCAACTGGAGCGACCCTTCATATGTATTATCATGTTGTGATTTAATCTGATCTGTTCTTTAATATAATCCAAGAACTTCTCGATGCAGTTAGTCTCTAAACATGCTGCTCTCAGTGCAGACACATTGAATGAAGTGGTGACCTTCAAGAATTGTCTCCGACCTTCATATTCACATGTTGTTTCTCTCTAAAAACTCCAAAGGCTTGTGTTAGAATGAAGGGGCTCAGTCTCCATGTGCTGAAGCAGTTTTGAAGGTTTCAGGCATAGATATATACACTGTGTACAGTATATATTATCTATGGTTTCAGGGCTTCACTGGACAGCAGCTCGCTACATGTGACACAGAACGCGCTCTAGGGGTTGCCAACTGTCCCTTGAAAAACGGAATCGTTCCGTATTTAGAAACAAAAGTACGCGTCCCTTATTGATCTATTACGGGACGCACTTTGTCCCGTATATCGTGAGAATCAAAACTATTCTGTCAACGTCAATGGAGTTGATACATAATGATGCGCTTTTATGTCAATTATTACGGTAAAGAAGCCGCTCTGCTCTGTGACCAATGAGCTGACAGCCCTTTACACACGTGATTGAAACTACAGAATCCGGCTCATCTCATTGGTCCAGTCTTGGCTGTTTACGGAAGACGCGACAGGATTAGAAGAAGAAGCATGGACGCGAGCGGCAAACATTCAGGGGATTTAAACAGTGAACATAGATCACCTTCGAGCCTGACTACTCCCCCCAGGAAAAAAAGAAACGGCTGCAAAAATACAGAGTCGAGTGGGAAAAGGAAGTGGCTGGAACACGTGAATGATAATGGTTACAAAGCGAACTGTACTGTCTGCAAGCGTACTTTTTCTGTAGCCCACGGTGGACAGTTTGATGTGAAACAGCTTCTGCAGTTGGACACTGTAATGATTGAATTAATTATGTTTGTCCACTAGATGGCAAGCATGAGTTTATGTGAATGCATAAATGTAAAGAAAAGAACAACAGAAGTAGATAATTAAGGAGAGACACCTGTGAGCAACCTGTGTGAGCAGCTTCACAAAAGATACTATAATAAAAGTGTCTGGAAGATACACAACGTCTGGTTAATTTCAAACACAAATATAACATGGTGTCAGGAGTGAACTGAGTGGCAGCCATGGACCTGAAACCACCGGAGAGCTTGAAGCTGACGGGAAACGTGGATGAAAATTGGCGTGCCTTCAAACAACGTTTTCAACTATATGTTGCTGCAATGGGTTTGGAGACAAAGCCGGATGCCAGAAAGGTAGCAATGTTGCTGACCATAGCAGGAGCACAGGCTTTGGAAGTCTACAACACTTTTGTGTTTGATGACCCAGAAGACAAAGAAAAGTTGGATGTTGTGCTGAGTAAATTTGATGCTCACTGTTCTCCCAGGAAGAATGAATGCTATGAGAGATATGTGTTTCGTTCCCGAATGCAGACCCAGCATGAACCCTTTGATAACTTTCTGACAGATTTGAAGGTGAAAGCTCAGTCATGCAATTTTGGCCTGCTGAAGGACTCGATGATCAGAGACCAGATCGTCTTTGGTGTGCGTGATGGGAAGCTCAGAGAGAGACTGCTGAGAGAAGTGGAACTGACATAAGAAACGTGAAAGACAACAAAACCAGGAGAACCCTTGACCAATTTGTTCTGCACCGGGCAACACCAGAGGCAGATATGGTATGTAAAAAAAAAAAAACACTGCCATCAGTTATGTCCAGAAGTGGTTTGACTTCTCAGAGGAAAACTGGCTCTTTCACTTTCAGCCTCTCTGGCATCTGGAAAAATATTGTGATGTGCTTGGGCAGAACTCCTCAGTGGAGGCAAGGAAACTGATTGAGGACAGGTGTGTTCAATCACTTGAGGAGCAGCACACTAGATAAAGGTTGCTCAAACAAATTGGAGCGAGAGTCCTTTGTGCTTTGGTTGTGGCAGCACCCTTTTGGAGGGAGGGTGTCGTTCGCAGTCATTTAGGGCTGCCGGCGATGAAGACAGCAAGATAGGTGGTTAGTTGTTCCTGTGTCAGGAGGGGAGGCTGGGTGCCTCCTTTAGACAGCTAGGCCGGGCTTTAGTAGGGTGCAGCCACCTCCTTGGACTCCTGCTTCTGTTCCTGAGAGCTGCTGTCCAGTCACCAACTTGGACTCCTGCTTCTGTTCCTGAGAGCTGCTGTCCTGCCACCTGCTCTGATCCAGGAGGTCGATCGTCGTCCAGCTAAGTCAATCCCTGGGGTGTTGGACGACCTGACAAGCTTAGACCCTGGGGAGGGGTCTCGTCGCTGAGTGAGCTAAGTGGACAAAGCTGACTCATCTAACCTTTAGTATAGGCCTTCATTTTTAGCTTGGGGTGGGGATATTTTTAGGAGTAGCTTAATAAATAAAGACTATTTGTATAATCTTCTGGTGTGTGGTGATTGTTTGATGGTTCTGACATTTTAGGCAAGATCCTCTGCCTGTGTGACCCACAAATTTATTACACTGGTGTCAGAAGTGGGATTACACAATTTTAGAATGTCGGAACCTGAAAATAATTCACCTTCTCCATCAGAGCCAAGCACTAGTCAGTCTTTAGCAGTAACACCTAGACCTGTTTTCATGCCAGAAAGTTTTTCAGGAGCAGGGCGTGAATGGTCAGATTGGGCTGAGCAATTTGAGATGGCAGCAGATGTTAATAATTGGGATAATTCACTCAGATTAAAGTTCATGAGCCTTCTATTTTGTGGTAGAGCTCGTGAAGTCTACAGTGGGTTGTCTGAAACAGCTAAAGCAAATTACACCCTGTTAAAAGCAGAGATGGGTAGATGTTTAAATCCATGTGATAGTGATGACTGGAATAGAGCTAATTTTTCTGCTAGAAGGAGATTGCATAATGAGAGTGTTAGAGAGTTTGGGCTCTCCCTTCGGCGGTTGGTAGTTAAAGCCTATTCTTCAGCAGATTCCAACACCCAAGATTTATTGGCTAAAGATCATTTCATTGCACATGTGGGAACTGGGGATTTGCGTGTTAGTTTACGCAGTGCTAAGCCCATTTCATTAGATGCTGCCATTGATCTAGCCGCAGAACTGGAACTGATTAAAAGCTTGGAAAATACCTCGTTGTCTGATGCTAAAGTACGAGGTGTAGCTGAGAAGAGTAGTGAAGATTGTATGGGTTCCCTACTTGGGATTGTAGAAGGATTGAGGCAAGAAGTGAAATCTCTTCAGAATACAGTCCAGACCTTAATAACTCCAGCCGTAAATAGTTATCCTGGGAAAGTGAATATTCCTGCAGTAAAACGCAATGACCAAAATGTTGGTTGCTGGGAGTGTGGCTGTGATCGTCACATTCGTCGTAACTGTCCATACATTCAGGGAAACTAGAAGGGGCGCGCATAGAAGGCCCAATGCCCGCCCCTTCTTCTGAGTCTACTGCGGCCTCTGACTGTTCAAGGGGAGGTTCTGGTTATCTAAAAGCAAAAATAGGTGGGTTTGACTGTTGTGTGTTGATAGATACTGGAGCTTCCCGCTCTGTTATCCCAAAATGTTTGTGGCTCTCATTTACTAAGGGAGGAGGGGATCTGACTCCTTATGGGGGTAATGCTACAGCTGCTAATGGTGGGGAAATGCATATTGTGGGGTGCTGGCAGACTGTGTGTCAGTTGGATTCCCTTGCTCTTGTTGTAGAGTTTTTGGTGTCTGATGTTCGTTCAGAAGATGTATTGCTTGGCTATGACTTTCTCTCAAAATATGGTGCTGTGCTTGATTTGGGTAAACAAACTTGTCAAATTTTGGGCAAATCATTTTCCCTTGTTGATTCTAGTTTGTTATTAGATCCACAAACTGTAGTGGTTTCCGCAGATACCACTGTGCCCCCACGAAGCGAGGCTATTATTTGGGGACAAGTGCAGAGCAGGTGGGATGATGTGGAAGGAATGTTGGAACCATCAACTTCTCTTTCTAAACATTGTGATCTCCTTGTTGCTAGAGTGGTTTGTAGAGTTGATCAAGGCAAGTTGCCAGTGCGAGTGATTAATGTCACCAATGACCCTTTAATACTAAAAAGTGGTATGAGGGTTGGTACGCTTTTTGCTGATATTGCTGTGGAAGATGAGGTAAAAGAAGTTGGAGAAAACTGTGAACAAATGACCTTTCAGCCTTGGACAGTAGATGCATTGATGGATCAGTTTGGACTGAAGGAGCGAGGTTTTTCTCGGGAGGAAGTGGGGGCAGTTAGACAGCTGCTTCACCAAAACCTTTCCTTGTTCAGTAATGGGGATATGGATTTAGGTAGAACTTGTTTGTTGGCTCACAAGATAGATACAGGAAGTGCACCACCTATTAAAATGCACCCCCGGAGGGTTCCCCTTCATTTACAGCAGGAGGTGTCTGCCAATTTAAAACAAATGCTGGCTAATGACATAATTAGACCTTCCTGTAGTCCATGGGCAGCTCCAGTGGTTCTTGTGAGGAAAAAGGGGGGTGGGTACAGATTCTGTGTAGATTACAGAAAACTTAACGATGTCACAAGAAAAGATGCATACCCGCTCCCAAGGATTGATGATGCATTGGATAGTCTGGTGCATGCTCGCTGGTTTTCCACATTAGATCTTGCCAGTGGTTATTGGCAAGTAGAAGTTGATCCCAAAGACCGCCATAAGACAGCCTTTACCACTCGCCAGGGACTTTTTGAGTTCAATGTCTTAAGTTTTGGTTTGTGTAATGCTCCCAGCACATTTCAGCGTTTAATGGATCTTATTCTCGCTGACTTGCAATGGACTGTTTGTTTGGTATACTTGGACGATATTATTGTATTTGGCCGTACTTTTCAGGAACATTTGACCCGTCTTGATAAAGTGTTAGACAAACTAAGACAGGCCAACTTGAAAGTTAAACCATCAAAGTGTAATCTGTTTTCCACAAAAGTCCATTATCTGGGTCATGTGATTTCTGGTGAAGGAGTTATGCCAGACCCTGCCAAAGTTGAGTCAGTGGGAGGGTGGCCAGTACCAACAAATCGGACAGAAGTTCAGAGTTTTTTGGGTTTGGCATCTTATTATCGACGTTTTATACGTGGGTTCGCAGATATTGCCCGTCCCTTGCATCAACTGGTGGAAAAGGGGAAGCAGTTTCGGTGGACCCAAGACTGTCAAAATGCTTTTGATAAACTTAAAGTTAGTTTGATAACAGCTCCGGTTTTGATGTATCCGAATCCACAAAAACAGTTTATTTTGGACACTGATGCAAGCGACATGGGTATTGGGGCTGTATTATCTCAGGAAGTGGAGGGACATGAGAGAGTTGTTGCGTATGCCAGCAGAGCTCTTACAAAACAGGAACGCAAATATGCCACCACTAAGAAAGAACTTTTAAGTATGGTCACTTTCACAAGACACTTTAAGCACTATCTGTTGGGAAAGGAGTTTGTTTTGAGAACTGATCATAACTCTCTCCGATGGTTGCATAATTTTCAGGGCTTGGAAGGACAGCTGGCTAGATGGGTTGAACAGCTTGCTAATTTTCAGTACAAGATTGTCCATCGCCCTGGTAAATTGCATGCTAATGCAGATGCACTGTCTAGATTACCTGGTGCTTTTGAAAACAAACAGCCCCTTGCTGATCGTGTTATGCAAGGTGAGACCCGCAGAATGGAGCCAGTCTGTTCTGTGCGGCCAGAACCCTTAGTGCAAACTAGTCAGACTTCAGAGATGGATGAGCTTTCACGGGCTCAAATGGATGATGCAGAGTTGCGACACATAATTGAGTGTAAAACATTGTCTAGTGTTTGTTCGATACCTGAGGACCCTGAGCTGCAGAGATTTGCTCCTGTATGGGATCAGCTTGAAGTACAAGGGTCTAGGCTTGTGCGTATGGCTCCAGCACACTCTGATGCTGCTTCACAGGTACAAGTTGTGTTGCCTCAATCCATGGTATCTGAAGTTTTAAGACAACTGCATAATGTCCCTACTGGAGGTCATTTAGGAGTGCAGAAATTACAGGGGAAGGTTAAGGATCGGTTTTATTGGCCAGGGTGGTTTAAAGATGTTAGGACTTGGGTCAGGGAATGCGTTGACTGTGGGTCCCGTAAAAACCAAGGAGAGCGTCCATGTGCACCCTTGCAGCCCTCTGTTGTATCTCGGCCTTTTGAACGCGTTGCTGTTGACATTTTGGGACCTCTCCCTGAGACTGAGAGGAAGAACAAGTACATTTTGGTTGTGGGGGACTATTTTTCCAAATGGACTGAAGCCTTTCCTCTTCCTAATCAGGAAGCAAAAACTATTGCTAAGGTTTTGACAGAAGAGTGGGTGTGTCGTTTTGGGGCTCCTCGCAGCCTTCATTCAGACCAGGGCCGAAACTTTGAATCAACTTTATTTAAAGAATTATGTAGACTTCTGCATATTCACAAGTCTCGTACATCTCCATACCACCCTCAGTCTGATGGACTGGTTGAAAGGTTTAATCGAACACTTTTGTCTATGCTCTCCCTTTTTGTTGAGGACAATCAACTAAACTGGGATAAACTTCTACCTTATGTAATGTTGGCCTATCGTAGTAGTGTTCATGCCAGCACCTCTGTTACACCCTACAAAGTGTTGTTTGGGCAGGAAATTGTGTTGCCAGTTGACATTATGTTAAATGTGAACAACAGAGAATTGTTTTCTTCTGTGGATGAGTATGTATCAAGGTTGCAGGAAACATTATCTACAGTAGTAGAGGCAGTAAAACGCCACCAAACAAAATCTTCAGAGCAACAGAAGAGGTTTTATGATTTCAGAGCAAACTTTCAGTATTACTCAGAAGGAGAACAAGTGTGGGTGCAAAACAAGGCCAGAAAGCGTGGGGTATGTCCCAAGTTGCAGAGACGTTACAAGGGCCCATTTAGAGTAGTTGAAAGGGTGACAGATGTGCTATACAGATTAGTGCCAGCAGAGGGGGGTCCAGAGACTGTTATTCATTTCAACAGACTTAAGCCTTTTGTTCCTTCTTCAGCAGTCTCGTCACCAATGGCTTTGGGGTCCAGGAGAAGACAGCCGAGGGCCGGACCTGCTCAATGCCAGTACAGGGGAGTCCAGGCAGATGCTGGCAGGGATGACCATCAGTGTGACCCAAGTCATCTACCTACGCCAAGAAAAGAACAAAGTCCCCCACTGGAGGATATTGGAAGGACGGAGAGTGTCCCATTGGCTGGTTCATCATCTGGTTCATCATCTGCAATGTTTCCCTGGGATCTGTCAACACCGCAGGATCATCAGGGGGCTTTACCCCAAAGGACTAGACAAGCTGGGCAGGATCGCCCTGTACGCCAGCGAAGAATGCCTGCTTGGTCTAAAGATTATAGCATGGACATGTAAGGACTCGAGGGCGAGTCTTTTTAGGTCAATGGGGGGGAAAGTGTGATGTGCTTGGGCAGAACTCCTCAGTGGAGGCAAGGAAACTGATTGAGGACAGGTGTGTTCAATCACTTGAGGAGCAGCACACTAGATAAAGGTTGCTCAAACAAATTGGAGCGAGAGTCCTTTGTGCTTTGGTTGTGGCAGCACCCTTTTGGAGGGAGGGTGTCGTTCGCAGTCATTTAGGGCTGCCGGCGATGAAGACAGCAAGATAGGTGGTTAGTTGTTCCTGTGTCAGGAGGGGAGGCTGGGTGCCTCCTTTAGACAGCTAGGCCGGGCTTTAGTAGGGTGCAGCCACCTCCTTGGACTCCTGCTTCTGTTCCTGAGAGCTGCTGTCCAGTCACCAACTTGGACTCCTGCTTCTGTTCCTGAGAGCTGCTGTCCTGCCACCTGCTCTGATCCAGGAGGTCGATCGTCGTCCAGCTAAGTCAATCCCTGGGGTGTTGGACGACCTGACAAGCTTAGACCCTGGGGAGGGGTCTCGTCGCTGAGTGAGCTAAGTGGACAAAGCTGACTCATCTAACCTTTAGTATAGGCCTTCATTTTTAGCTTGGGGTGGGGATATTTTTAGGAGTAGCTTAATAAATAAAGACTATTTGTATAATCTTCTGGTGTGTGGTGATTGTTTGATGGTTCTGACATTTTAGGCAAGATCCTCTGCCTGTGTGACCCACAAATTTATTACAATATCCTTTGAGGAAGTTGGCAGGTAAAAATTCAATAATTTCCAGTGTAGTGGTGAACCATGTTTAATTATTGATAGTTATAAACAAAAGTGTACAATTGACACGTACAAATAAATACATAATTGTGAATTTACTTTACACTATGCAAACATACAACCTTGTCCATCTTTAAAAAAACACAGTTCATATAGGTAAATTAATAAATACATTTCAAAATGTAGTTTAAATACAATGCTAAATTATAAATATAAACAATACACGTTTTTCCATTTATTTATCACTACATAACCTAGGCTATGTGTCACTAATGAACTTTAACACCTTTTGGCAGGCTAAACATGTCTATGGATGAGCTGTATGAGGAATGTGTGACTGCAAACAGCCTGATAGACCACCTCACCACCTCACCTCAGGAGAAAGAAAGGTGGCAGTCCCAGGGAACAGCAGAGAAGTGGATGCAAGTTCTTCAGGCAGCTGACCTCCCCAACATAACCTAGGCTATGTATCACTAATGAACTTTAACACCTTTTGGCAGGCTGAACATGTCTATGGATGAGCTGTATGAGGAATGTGTGACTGCAAACAGCCTGATAGACCACCTCACCACCTCACCTCAGGAGAAAGAAAGGTGGCAGTCCCAGGGAACAGCAGAGAAGTGGATGCAAGTTCTTCAGGCAGCTGACCTCTCCAACATCCAGCTGTTGTATCCTTTGTCCTCAGCATCCCATCTTCCACTGGGTTTGTGGAAAGGATTTTCTCTTTCATGAAAAGTAAGTGGACTGATGTGCGAAACAAATGTTCTACTGAACTAATTAGAAGTGAGCTCATTGTCAGTCTAAATTATGAAATGTCTTGCTCACAAATTTACTACAAACTTTATTTGCACGTTGCACTAAATGCACTATTACAGAATGTTCGTATTGATTTTTTGTTATTTAATACTGTTTTAAGTTATTAAGCAGGACAGAGGTCTGTTTAAGAAAGATACATAATTTTCAAAAGATATGTTTGTTTCTGGCAATTCTATTTGCACTAAAAATAAATGGTTAATTGTGTAATAATTTGTTTATACAGTACATATTTTTATAATTCAAAAACACGTATCCAAATGAATTCAGGTTGATTTCAAAGTGAGGAGGGGCACCCCCCCCACACACACACACACACACCAGCCCTGCCGAGAGGTGTCCCTTATTTATTTATCAAGGAGTTGGCAACCCTATGACTCTGGTTTTTTTCTTTTTGGTGTCAGCTGTGGAGCTTCTGCTGCCTCATCTTTAGGCCTTTCTCCTTTTTGAAACCAGTTCTCCAGTTTGAAACCAGTTCTCCAGCAACGTTTGGTTTGGACTCAGTTTTCATGAAGTTAGTTTGAGAGCTGCAAGAAAAGAACAGACACTGAGACAAGGCTGGAACTGATTTTCAAAATAAAATACCATGCAGACTAACAGAACCAGGAAAATAAATCAAAATCAAACTTTGTCTATTTTGATGCAGCAAATGATCCAAAGCCCGGTTCTGGTCCTCAGCCTGGTGGTTTGGACCCCCAACCTGAACCTCCTCAGACAGAAAGTCCTTCACTTGCAGGTGAACTCACCTGGTTTGATGTAAAACTCTGAGGAGAGATGAAAGTGAACGTGTTCAGTGTGTTCAGACTCCATTTAGTGTGGACAGAAGAAGAAAATCGCAGGACAGATGTGGATCAGAGAAAGTGCTGACTCAACGTTCTTGGTCTCCTCTCAGAGTCTCTGAGTGTCTTTTCTCTCTGTGGACACAAAAAGACAAACTCTAAAAAGTTGTTGTTCCTGCACAGGCACCATTTAAACACCAGCTTCATTCATGACTTTGAGTATTTCCAGTTTCAAACCAGAGCAGGAAACTGAAACCCATTTAACCTGATACAAGTGAACAAAGGACACGTCTCCAAAGTGACCGGAGCAACTTTCACTACAATGTAAACTGTAAAGTTTTCTGTATTTTTGTCCTGCAGATGCAACAAGGCCCAGAATGTTGTGTGTCAGCATGTAGAGTGAAAGTGAGAGTGATGTGAAGTTTCTAGAACAGTGTCTGCATGAGATGCTATAAATCCTTTGAGCTCAGAGTTTCAGGAGGGCAGTGATCCACTCTGGTCTCCAACATCCTGACAAGAAACTATCACTGAGTCCACACTGAACAACAAACCAACACAAGAGTTCTTCTGCAGCACAAAGCAGCAGCAACATCCTCATCTTCTCACCTACAAACATTCTGGACACACATTCAACATCTGGAAACAGGAGGCAGAGTCAGGAGCCTACCTGAGACAGGGGGCGGGGCTTAACGAGTACTGAGACAGGCTGCAGGACAGAAATGTGACCCCAGCGTTCAGCTGGACGCTGACAGGAACAGATCCACGTCAACAAGTTTCTCTCCTCCATCATGTGACGTCTGACACATCAGTCCAGATGTTCACCTGCAGCTCAGGTGTTCCAACAAAGTTGCAGAGCCTCGTTCTTCAGGTGGGAGGGACTCAGTGAAGAACTGAGAGTGTGGCCTGTTCCTAACAGTCTCTATATCCCTGCTCCACCTGTCTTCAGCTCCAACAAGAACCACCTCCACTAAAGCTCCAAAATAAAAGTCCAACATTAAAAACACTCCAGTGCTTTTATTGTGGTGGGAAATGATGCTGTTGTTTCAAGTGTGAACTGTGTTGAAGCTCACAGAGAATTTCTCCTCGTCCACATCACTCAACTTTATCAGCAGCACTTCTAAAAGTTCTGCAAACAGGGACATGTGAGATTTTAGCCACAGCTAGTTTTTGTAAAGCCTCAAAATGTGTGTGAATGTGCAGGAAGTACTTTCTAAACATCTGGTTGAAGGAAACCAAGAGTTTGAAGCTTTTTGCCAACAGTCACAGGACTGTTAGCCTGGTTGAAACCAGACCCATGTCCTTCACTTCGCTTTGGACTAGGAAGGGAAATGAGAATTGAGCGGAGCTGCGTAGGAATGGCGAGGGCCAGGCTACAGGACTGTGTCTATAGAGTAGATTGTGTTGGTGTATCTTTATTCACGTGTGTTTTCTTCTCTGAATGAGGAAACGGATGCAGAAAAACATTCCTGAGAACTGGAAACTCAGGTTCTTCATGTAACGAAGATGATGAGCAGCCGTCACTGTGAGTTATTCTCTGTGAATAACTCTGTGAGTTATTATTATTTGTTTCCTGGTCAGCTCCGTCAGAAGACACTCTAGATGTGAGAGGAGGAAACTGGAAACAGACGTGTTGCTGCATTTTATCTCTCTGACACAAACTTTATTGATCCCTGCAGGAAAACATCTTCGTACCATCTCCCAACAGAACAGGAAGCAGGTGAGTCCAAACTAAAGAAGAGTGAACATCTGATGATGTCATGGATGAACTTGTTCCACTGAGAACAAGTTTAGAGTTCTTCACTTCTGAAACATTACTTATAAATGTCAATCTGTTCTATCTGTGAGACTCTCTGTGGAGTTAGAGCAGGACTGCTCAAAGTCCGGCCCGCACACGGATCATGTGACACCAAAAACTGTAATTTAACTATAAAATCATTTTGTCCTTTTGGACTTCAGAGCTTGATGCAGATGGACACCTTTTGAATCATTTAAGGACATTTTAATTTTTATACCTTTTAGCTTTAACAGAAACTTGATGAAAAAATATTCTTCAAATGTGTCGTACAGTATTAAGAACGTTTTTCATCTTTAACTTGTCTTGTTTGTGATTTTTTATGAAATTTCATGGTGAAATCAAAAAGGTTCAATACAAAAACAACTGGACTTTAATTGTAATAGAAGACGTTTCACTCTTCATCTGAGGAGCTTTCTCAATTCACAGAGCAGAGTGTGAGGTTCAGGTTTTAAAGGCTGAGATAAGATACACACATACCTATTCTTTCATGGTGAAATAATCAAAAAATGTAGGGGTGGGCGATATATGGCTCAAAAATTATATTGTTGTATTTCAGAGCATTATCATGATAACGATAAATTTTGCGATATAACTAGTGCTGGGCGGCACGTTAACTCATTGTTGCGCCGACAATATTTTAAATGCTTGTTAATGCAGTTAGGTTTTTTTTTCCCTCCTTAATTTGTCCTAAATAAAAAATGTGTTGGTCTCGGAGGCAGGATGTTGATCACTATTGGCACTTGTCTTTTAAATATCCTCAGTTGTCAAAACCAGTTTTTATCAGTAACATCAAATAGCCAAAGCAAAATCTTACATTCCAGAGTGGATCGGGCTTTTCCTGTGGCAGCCTCCAGACACTGGAACAATCTGTTCATTGATATTCAGCCAGAAAATAGCTATTCACATGTAAAACAAAGACATCAACCTAATACAGTAATTGATTGTTATGCTGCTAAACGTTTACTAATTTTAGTGTTTTTAAAATAAAAAGTATGTTGACATCAATAGAGGGAAATGGAGCCTTTTAATAGAATATGGAGTTTCATAATTTACAGACAGTTCAATCACCTTTGTCCTTCCAAAGCTTCAGGAACCAGTTTGAACCACTTCCAGCTACACTTTTTCAGAGCTTCAACCATTTTTTTAGACTGAGCCATCCATCGTCGTGTTAGATGTTTGAAAATATCACAGGTGGTGGTTAAACTGGGAGCCAAATAAATTTGAACTTTAAGGCTCTACAACCACATGACCTTTTTAGAGACTGTTTTTTATTTAAGAAAAAAGACTCATATTAAACGTTTGTTCCTCAGAATAAACTAAAATACACTTTCGAAGCAGAAGAAGACAAAAACAATAAAGACAACAAATCAAGTCAATGTTCTTCTTTTGATGAGGTCAATGTATATGTATAT